>JAQIXX010007662.1:0-10529 GCA_034700605.1 Willowsia nigromaculata | reverse complement strand
GTTCCTCCGGGCTATGACCCTGTCCAGGAAATTGTTAGAATTGTGATGAAACTTGAACAACATGCTGTGGTATTGACTGAGTTCATCCGCACAGGCAATAGAAATAAGATTCAGGCTGGAACACTCTGTGGCACAGAGAATACCAACCAATGTAAAAAGCAGGCCATCCAAGGAAATTGCCTCAGGATTGAATAAAAATTTCAAGATCACACTCGCACTAAACAGGAAGAATGTAGCAAATGCAGCAAACGAAGAATATAGTGGAATCAGTTTACGTTGGTTCTTCTCCACAACGAATGCCATGGTTTTAGTGTCTGCATAAAATATATATCCATACAGAAGTCTATTGTAGACATTTTTGCTTAATTCCAAAGCTTTCCACATCAAAGGACTTGCCATTTTAAAACACTTTTTTCTACTTTCAGCAAGGGAAATTTAGCTAAGTAAATTGAAATCTGTTGGTTCAGAGACAAAAAATTATAACTGTTGTTATATTTGCTGCAGTGATTTATTTAGGACAATGCATTTTGTACTGCTCTGCTATGAACTGCCACGGTAAACTGACTACCCAGTCTTGTAAGGGATGCTTTGTTGGGACAGGTTTTTAAGCTGACATTTGTTTTTTAATTATTTTCTGAGAAAAACAACTTGACATTAAAAGCACAAATGGACCTGATTAAATTTATTTAATGAAAATGCTATCTTGTTTCGAAGCCTCTTTTGGGATAATGTCAAATTCCCTGAGCCACATATACTTTATGCTCAACACAAGACTTTCATTCAGTATCAATTATATATTAATATTCCAAAAGTTCACAAAATGACTCCAGCCGGTCTCTTGATTTATTACTTCTGATTACAAAAGATCAAATATAAATAGTTCTTAATGAAAGAAATCAACATTAGGTTGAAAATGTCAGTATGTTTTTCAGACTCGTTAAGACATCATTTCTTGTAGAAACCAATTAAATGTTCTGCTTTGTTCGGCGCAGTGGACTGAAAACTCGGTCGTATCAGGCTTTCGGTTTCGTAAAAAGTATTTAAGCTCTTGGTATGAGACAAGAGCTTGGAAATATTCACATGTAAAAAAATATAACACAACAAGAGAGCTGTCTTGCGATGTCTAAATTTGAAAAACGTGCGTACGGAAAAGGTAAAAAAGGTTTGCAACAATCAGCTTTCAGGATTTCTTGGGCGCGTCCCAAAGAAAAATCAATCCTGAAAGCTGATTGATCCAAACCTTTTTCACCTTTTCCGTGCGCGAGTTATTCAAATTTAGACATCTCAAGATAGCTCTCTGAACACTACCTTCTTAAGTTATTGATGCCCACACGTGGAAAAAAATATGACTTTGCTTTCTAATCCAAATGTTCTTTTTTAATTGTTTTTTTCCAATGTTTCTGTAAATAGAGGGACTGCCACGAAACCCAGTATGATCTTCTCAGATAAGCCATTCAATCAATCCCAAAATACGTTTTCTATAGGAAGAGGATTATCTGCCATCGAAAATAAAAATTGTGCCTCGGCAAGGGATTTTTTTGCCATAGAATTGGCATTTTTTTCGATGGCAAGATTCTTGGTACAAATGCCATCTTAAATTATATTTAATCAAATACATGTCCTCAAACATCGTTAAATCTCATAAAAATCAAGTTATTTTGATTAAAACTTGCATTTGGGCAACCCCTGTTTCAATTTTATGGTATCTCACCTGATAGAGAGATTTGTTGAAACATGACTTCTATGCTTTACGTTTTTTCAAGATATAATTCGTTTCAAGATATACATCATTGCCAATGATGTATCCATACGTATAAGTCATCATATGAAAAAATTTGGAATGAGACATTATGTTATAGCATGGATGTAAATTGTTTAGCTGAATAAAGTTTTGTTCCTAAGAAACACAGTAGCGAAAGATAAATCTTGCAAAATAGTAACCGCAGCCGTTAAAGACCATGTAGTGTAAACAAATCCTTATGGACCATTTACTAAGTATATGATTTCTGACAACCGAAATAAGATTTGAAGATATTTGAAGATGATGAAGAATGATTTTTAGAACTAAACATCGCATTTTTAATTGTTACCTCAAATTTGACGTGCATGTGGGCATATTGTAATAAGGGAATTCCCGATATATTTAATCAGGTTGCATTTTACATAACTTTCAGTATGATATTCTTTGTTTTAAGAAACTAGTTAAATACATGTATATACTATTGCAATAGCTTAACTCTTCCGGATTCTTGCATACGTCAACATATAGGCATACTCCAAATATAGGCAATAAATATTTTTTTACTAATCAAGATTTTTTCGGACTGGACTTAAAGAAAGAAAATTTTAAAATAATTGGAGTAACGCCTTTTTAATAAAATGCATGGCTTCTAATAATATTTCGTCTTATGCCTGTAAAATTCCAAACATCGATGAAAAATACGCTATTACAGACATTTTTATCTTATGACGCACGATCGGTTTTGTATGAGGTGAACTGAACTTGTATTTCCAGCTATTTTTTAGGTACCAAACTATCCGATTTCAACTACCTTAAATTCTATGAGGCAACGAAAAGTCTCGTCCACAGTTTCCTATGATTTCACGGTAACTATACCATATGGTAACTACGGTTATAAACAAGATAGTTGTATATCAAAAAAATTTACTGCTATTGCACCAAAGCTTGCTGACGTCATTTACATATAGAAAATGATTTATTATGCATGTAATGATTAGCTGCTCCTTTTAGTATTGCTTTTTTCCTCGGTTTCCAATGCATACATTATATCTCAATATTGATTGGCTCTTGTGGAATAAATAAAAAATTTCAAGGTTGGCAAAATGATTATCAAAATGAACGCTTAAAAATCTTATACTTAAATTGATGAGTGGGAAGTTCTGTCGCTGTATTGATTTAAATTCTGTATTGTCTGCAATAAAACCATGTAAAGCGCTATTTTTTATACTTACATATAATGTAGAGAACCATAATTAGACAGAGAGGAATTGAAACAATCCAATATCTTTATTATGACAAAACTTCTAATAAAAAGATTTAGAATTCCATACATAGATAGCACAGGAACGATTATAATACAATTTAAAGACGGCATTGTCGCAAATGTCTAAATTAATTAGTAAAAAGAGTCATTTTGCAAATTTAAATTGAATGCATATTCATAATACATTTACCACATACAATTGTCATTGAGTTCACGGTGTAAAAACCTACCATATTATTTCATTGTCAACAAGATATTAATAGTGTATATAACAATATTTGCATAGAAATTAGCTTTTGTATCGTTCTCAAATCTGGCGATCCCATAATAGAATGAAATAGGTTTTTGTGCTTTCAAACATTTCCTCCAATATTTTACCATTACGTATTGAGAAAGGTTATCGTACCTCCCAAGTCTGATTTCTGCATCACCCTTACCTTTCCAGTGATAATTTAGGATGGTTTTGCTGTACTCATGACATTTTGTTGCCATAGGAACACTTTGAAAGATTACCATATAAACAACACTTCCTATCAAACAGAATACCATATATAGTTCCAACGGCAAAACCGTAAAACATCTAATTGCAACGATATTACAAACTAACGAAATCAAGAGCCCTGCACACATCAGTGTTCCACCTATGTATCGTATTACACACTCACCAGTTTGCACATTACATCGAATTTGTTTATACCTATGCATTGATGCACAGCCAGGTGGTAATTGTCGTACTCTCTTGAGGCAATCCAAATACACATTGAAAATCGACATGGCAATGGTCAATATAATGGCGTAGTCTCTAGTTGCCTCCAACGTACACCATTGGAAATGTAGATACCTAGCGGTTAGGACAAATATTCCGGTCGTGTTGAAACCCAAGGCTTTGAAGAAGTAATAGCCCGGATCTACCCTGAAGTACAAGCATCCAGGTGCCAAAATAAGCCCTGAGAAAACTAAGCTAATTACCAATCCATTCATGAGAATACCCATTAGATCAACGGATTGGTTTTGGGACAGGAGCTTTATAATTTCTGTTGAATCATAAGCACATCAAATTAGTAATTTTGCATTAAACCATTATCTATGATAGGTATTACATTTCGTACCGCATTTTATCAAATCAACCAGTGAGACGTTTTTGTCAATTTCTCTAGCAAGGGATTCATTGGCACTTGACAGAGATTTCTCCAATTTAAACAACTTCTCAAAATGTACACGAAAATCTTCAGTGTAAAGGAGTACAATCAAATTCAAGCCGTGTATCAGAGAAACAAACAATGCGACGGCAAAACAGATTAGCAGTAATTCAGGAGATAGTGATTTTGGATCATAAATGAATCCGATTATTAGACCGACATACACTGCCAGAGTTGAGGACAACGCGAGAATTGATAAATAAAACGGAATTAATTTCTTTTCATCCTTTTCGAAAACAACTAATTCATTTGAAGTGTCTACATAAAATACGTAGTGATACAGAAGCTTTGCGTAAACGGTTCTTGTGAGCTCACAAGCTTTCCACATGAGAGGTGTAGCCATTTTTTAATTTCTGTAGAAATCTAGCTACTCCCAAATCAATTACAATTGTGCTGATATGTTTATATGCTACGAAATTTTATTTTAGAAGCTCTGTGTCACGCCATATAAGTTAATTTTGGTTTTGATACTAAAACGTGAGCTACTGTAGAGCGAATAACTTTCCTTTTTTAACGAAGTAGAAATGGACGCTCGTAACCCAAGTATAGAATGCTATTGATTTTCATTAAAAATGTAATCAAATAATTTTCTTTTGTAAGATTATGAATTTTTTAGCAAAAAAACCTTTTTTTAGCTGCTTGTTTAAAATATATGTTATCGCGAGTCGCGATGACGAACACGTAATTGCGGTCTAAAAATATAATGCGCTAGAATTTATCGGATATAAGTTTTCTGGAAAAAATCGTTATATCTACGGAACATTTGTATTTACTCTATGTAATACAAACGAATATTGGTGTAGTATTGATTCATGCGAATAAATTGGTAATATTAATTAATAAAATGTAGTATTGATTTTGGTTTGTACTGTCAAATTTCGACTAGGGTCAAGTACACAGCTGAGAGTAAATTTGATGGAAGCGAGAGGTTGTTTAAACTGTGAAATCCTTGCCTGTAAGCAATATGGTTTTCAAGATTCCCATTTTTAAGGGAATGTAAATAAATGAAGCTGTATTTTTTTAATCTCGGAAGAGGATTATCTGCCATCGAAACTAAAAATTGTTCCTCGGAAAAGGATTTTTTTGCCATAGAATTGGAATTTTTTTGATAGCAAGATTCCTGGTACAAATGCCGTCATAAACGAGGAAATTTACCTCTGAAAAATCTTAGAATATTTTTTCAAGTGATTCAGATAGTAGTTGAATCATAGTACTGAAGCTTGAGGAGCTGAAAGCTGTGGAATAGTCATAAAAATTGTGACCTAATGTGTCATTTTTACTTTCATTAATCATAGACTAGAAAACTTACAAGTGGTGGGTATATATTTGATGATCTCCAAATGGCTTGAAATTTGGCATAAAGAAAATATACTCCATCCTGAATGGCTGTGCAAAATTTCAAATCTCAACGCTCAATGGTATTGGAATTATTGGCTAGTAAATTTTGGAATAATTGCATGCCATAACATAACTCATGTTATTCATACTGGTATGTGTACTCTATATACTATTTTGCTGTCATGTCACATGATATTTAGTTAAGCAGAATTTTTAAATAATTTTAAAATTTTGAAAAATTCATAGGAATTCGAGCCTGAGGGAAACTTGAAAGGAATTTTGAAAGTTTTAGGAAATTTTTAAAGGAATTTTAAAAATTTTGGGGAACTTTTCTTGGAAGTTTGAACGTTTTAGGAAAATTTTAAAGGAATTTTGTAAGGTTTAAAGAGATTCTGTCTGCAAAAAAACCTTGAGTTAGCCTGATTTAAGTTTTGATCTTTTGAATATCGAAAACCACAGCCTTTCAGATTTTAAACTCATTCTCTCTTCAGACTCTTTGATATTTTGCTGCTTATCAATGGACAAGTATAAGATTTTAAAATAAAAGCTTAATAAAAACCACAGATAGATTTTCTCATCGCGATGCAATAACAAACAGAGTAGCCTTATTTATGGTGAGTTGTTAGATCAGGTAAGCTCAAAATCACTGAGGAGAGGCTAATGTCATGTATCAGATTTGAATATCGGATTTAGAGATTTTGAATGCACTGCTCAAACAATCGGTCTTCCACGATTCCAAATTTTCCAAAACTTTGGAGTTCAAATCTTATACACGTCACATGCTTGTGCTTTTGAATAAATTAATACTACGACCCACTTTGTATAAGGCTACTCTGTTTGTTATTAGATCGCGTTCTATTTAGTAATCTTTTTGTATAAATTGTTCAGAGCCTGTAAAAATGCCTGTAAAATGTAAAAAGCCTGTTCAGGCGTCATGGCCTGTAAAAATTTTGTATTTCATGTCAAAAGAATCAATTAAAACTGTACTGATCTTCCATTTAAACCTTCAAAATTTAAAACTAAACTTAAGAATTTAGGAAGAAAACCAAACTTTTAAGTAATTTGAATATTTAGAACGAACGTAGTTCAGAGATCACAATCACTTCTGAGAAGTCAGGTTTTACAAATATTATGGTTTATTATATATAATTTGCGCAGAATAGTCGGTTACCATAAAATCCATTAAAGATTGTCCAAAAAGTAATGCAATAATGGTACTACGGTATACTCAAACTATACCAAGTGTTATAAAACTCACTTCTTGCGGCTTTTTGCGAATTAATTAGTACAAACACGCTCTAAAATATAATTTCGTTACAATGCTTCTAGGTTTTAGGGCACACTTTTTAAATGCTTTATATTAATTTTACAGTAAAAATTATCCACTCACTTAGACCTCGCGCCTTCCAACTATGAACTTATACAACACCAGCCAAAATAAAAGGGAGATGGGGCTTTAAGAGGCTATCATATGCAACAATTGAATGGGTTTTACCTACTGTCTGAAAATAATGCTACGGATTTAAATGAAAACGTGCTCTATCAACGTTTGACAGGGTTTACTGCTACTTTGGTTTTCTTGAAGTCTTATGCTTGAGAAAATATAATTTATAAATTTTTTGTGTTCAAGTATAGATTTAAATGAATTTTTAAAAAAGGAAAATATTTTTAATTATGTGCAAATGAAATGTGCGTTATATCAAGAGATGGAGTCATATATTTGAATGTACACAAATCTATTATGTTGAGCTTATGTGCATAGAATTAAAAGTTTATATGGCAGTCTGAGAAAACAATGGCCAGGTTTTTGTTTCGGATATGTGTAGATATCTTTTAAGATGTCCAGATGTATCTATAAGTGAAAGAGAAGCTTTCAAATGTATATATGGTTTCAGCAATGAATCAAAACATTTAATTTTGTGGTAGCTCTATTTTTCAAAACATGGGACGTGAGTAAATGCTTTCAGAGAAATAATAGGATTTTTATAATTTAAATTAAAAAATAATATTTAGTTTAAACGAATTTTATCGGCGTTAACGCATATTATAGGCGTGTCAGTAAAAGCAAAATCTATCAAGCTAACAGGAGATATTTTTTAATATGACATGTCTTTTTTAATAAATTGTTTAATGTCTCATGGCAATTTGGTGAATTAAATAAAAACAAGTCAAAACTATAGCTTGAACAAACCACGAATATATAGGGTATGTGTTCCATTATATGACACGTAATTTTATTTCGCAGCTGTGAACTTAGCCTGACAACAAGACAGCACAGCACATTCCGACATGAATCGTCAAGCAAATGTAAGCTATCATAATGTGTGTGCTGGTTCTCCGTAAAAATTGCTTACATATATTTATCTGACAAGTTGCTGCGTCAAGTTTAAAAAGAGTGTAAACATAAAAGGCGTTTTTTGTTTCCATTGTCTTAAACCACCGTTTATTTAAAAATTGTAATCGTATATTATTATTCAATTTACTAGTATTAAAATTGAAACAACATATTTTGAAAAATTAGTATAGAATTAACAAGATTTAAGCAAACATATTATTTTAGAAATGTAAGAAAATGCAGCGTTGTTCATCCTTAAACTATGACCAAATAGAGTAGATATACATTGAGTGTGGTAGTGATGGCATCAAAAACACAAAAAAGTGCTATCCGGCTATTTGAAAATATCTAGAAACGGGCTTTGTGCCAATTAGAAATTCAGTGGGACGATGAAGTCGAGACCATATTCGTTAAAAAGAGTTCAACTAGAAGGATTTGTTTTCTCGTAACATTTTCGCACAACGTGGCACTTACTCTAGTGTGCGCATATGATGTCTTAAGTTTCATGACATTTAAAAGAAATCGTCCGGGCATGGATCATTCAATTGCGTGTTTGCTAACAATTGCTGGACTTGGATTGTTAGTTTCTGCCATTATTGTATATATTGCCTACAGAAACCGAGATTCCTTGGTGGGACTGAACAAACTTCGAAGACTAAAAACTCAAATGTTTGCCGGCAATTATCTAATTTCATATAAAATTAAATTAGAATTACCTCATTAAAACCTTTGATCTTGAATTTGAACCCCCAAAAATTTTAAATTTTTAAATAGATTTTCGACAGCATGACCAACTGGATCTTATCGACGTTTTTTTAGCTGCCGCTCCATTTACATTTGCCACACCACTCGTTATATTTTTTTCCTGCCTGGCTTTTAACTTTGACCCATTATAACTCTTTTTGGAAGATATTTCAACTGCACCAGAGCATCAATCCATTCGGGAAGTAATTCGAAATTTTGTCATTCGAGCTTTCACTCTTATTGGAGGATTTGAAACTGGCCGTGTCATTGGCTATGCGATTATTTTGGGGCTGTTGGGTGTGAACGCGTTCAAAAAATGTATAATGATTTTTCAAAAACATAAACGAATTTCTATATCTACTAGGCTGCGTTATTACAATTTGCTGCTAATATCGTATTTCCCCTGTAGAATGATTTTTCCTGAGACTGTATCTTTAACTGTATCACTAGGCTTCTGGTGTGTAGTGTTCTCAGCTGTGATTATGTTAAAGTGCTATCATTTCGTAAACATTTACATATACATTTTGGTAGTTAGTGTGTTTATCGTAGTGTCTATTCTACTCTATATTTTGTTGGTTACTATGTCCAAACTCAATGAACTTTGCACAACAGTCCAACGGCAAATTAGTAGGGAGGCTAAAGCAAACTGGAAAAGTAAGATTGGAAATAGTTTCGAGGCTAGGTATTCATATATGAAAGTTAAAGCCACTAAAACTTTAAATATTGTGTACCATCGGTTTTTGGAAATTAATAGAAGATTTATGTTTGACGTTTTAAATAATACGGTTGATCGACTTGTCAATATTCTGATTTTGTTTGATAATTGGAATTAAATAAACTTTCTGCAAAGAAAATTCTAAAACAAATAAGATTTTTTGTATTCGACACTTAACATCAGCAGTCAGCCTTAACAAATTTAATAAACCATTGTCATAGATAGTCAAACTTTCAAATCTTTCGTGTCTTCAACTATTAACTTTAATTACTGATTGATGATACTGGCAAATGCGAATAGGAAATAAAGTTTGTGATTAAACACATGATACCCAACCGATTGACAACTAATTGCGGTTAAAACCCAAAAATGTTTGCTGCAAATTATGCAACTACTCTTAAACTGCATCTCCTTCAATATAAATGCATGTAGTAAAACAGATGTCAAACACAGTGATTTTTAGTTTTTTAACTTACCAAAGATACTACATAGATAAATATTGTAGACAATAGTCTCTTTGTCAGTTCATTTTCTCTTTTTAAAACGTTTTCTAAATTTCAGACAACTCACGTAATAAATTTTAATGGGACAGAGAGACAATATGCATAATAGTTGTAAAAATAAATACCAAGTAAATTACATGTAGATAAAAACCACAATAGGTATATATTTATCTGAGGTTTTTATGTATGTGTTTGACAAATTTTGTCTGTTTGGAAATAAACAATTTTGTTTCGAAATAATACCATATTAATGTTGTAGTCACTTTTCTCACAAAATAGTAAATTCATTTATAATGAACAAAAATCTCATTAATCATGATTCCCCTTCAGCTCATTATGTTTGTCAGTTTTCTATCTTTAGTGGTATAGCTTACTCAAGAATAGCCTCACTTTTTTAAGATGTCAGCTAATTCAATAAACGGATCCACACAGATAAAAATGAAAGCAGATATCACAATCTACAAAACAAATAAGGAGAAAAAGTAATCATTTTATCATATTTATGCTATATAACATTTTTTTGTACAAGGTTGCAACTAAAAACGATAACCAAAACAAACTTGAATTTCCTGGGTTCAAGTCAAATTATAAATGTAGCAAAGACCAATTTTGAGGAGTATATGACAAATTTCATGTAAGCATGTGAAGTTATAGATAGATAGATAGATAGATAAATAGATAGATAGACAG
>JAQIXX010007661.1:0-10529 GCA_034700605.1 Willowsia nigromaculata | reverse complement strand
CATTGAAACTACTGCTAGCACCGATGATCATGTGCATTCATGTGCCTATTTATCAGGTAAACGTTTTTTTTTAATTCTTAAAATTTCATGTAAAGTTCTTTTGACGCTAAGGGTTTAAATGATTGACTGATTCATTGATTCATATTGACTTTCTGTTGATTTTTCACTATTTTATCTTGACAACCGAAATGCGGATTCAAATGGGACGCTGAATTACCTGATTGACTTCTAATACTGTCTTAATTTCTATGGCATTTAATACTTGATTTATATTTCAAGTTTGCTTTGTGGAGTCTGCTACAGTAACCACTTCCAAATCAGAAAAACGCTTTTGTGGGGCTTACTCCAAAATCACGTGATTGCTAAGAAAGAAAAATAACTAATCACAAGAACTCGTTTTACTGTGCAAGTAACAATTCTCCATCATACTTACTAAGTTTTCATTTTATTGTACAAAATCTTGAGAAACTGGAAAATAAAGACCTCAAAAGTTACGCAATTGAATCCCAAATGCTTAATATTCCGATTATTTTTTGTTTTGGTCCATAATCTGTTTCCATTAAAACTTAAATCTGTTTTCATACAAGATTTCTGCGTTCTCCAGAGTATGAAATCACTCACACCACACGTGAGTATTCTTAGATATATTTAATTATTAGAGTATAGTAATCAATACGGAGAATATTGTTGCGTGGGATGAATTGTTCACAGTTTACGTACCAGATTTTCAAGTAGCTCACAGCTTTTGTGAATAATTAGTTGCATCAGAGCTCACGAGTTCGCTCAAAACTCATTCTTCCAGTATTACTTTATTTTAGAATTGTTTAATATTGACGCATTTGTGAATGTTACTAAAAAATCACGCATCCTTTTGTGCTCCTAATGATCATCCAAATTCTTTTGTTTGTTGCTGGAACAATTGCAAATTGATGAGCTCTACTAAAACGTCTCCCGTGTATTATTTTCAGCTTTAAGCTTCAGTAATACCAACAATGATGATTCAATGCTTATACTCCTAATGTCTTTAAATGTTTGTGGGAAATTTTTAATCGTTTGTTGGAACCTTTCTCCTAAACCTAACTAATGTATTGCATTAATATTTACAACAACTTTTTACCTATTGTGAGCCTAAAGTACAATGATAATACGAACCACATACATTCACATACAAGTATTTACACATGTTCATGTAGGATACAAAATCGTCAACCTTAACAACAAATATTAGTAATATTTGTTATTAGTGTTGATTTGTTAGTAAGGATGTTACATTTGTGGTTATGAAATGACAATGACATCATGACCCTACAGACCCAAAACTATCTAATCTACTAGTACTCTCCCGTCCTAAGTTTATTTTCTTTGGTGGCGCTGTAATCATGCAAAATTTGCTTGTGGGTAATACTGAAAAAATGCACTTTTAATGCTTTGAAATGAACTGATCGTATATATTTATCGATTTTATACTTTTATGCAAATTTATTAAGATTTATTCTTAATGATATTCAGAAATTATAAAAATGCTGCATCTAATTCCTCGCCTGTTCTACAACAAGGTTTTCTGAATCATGAAATCTACAGGCAAATGCCTGAATTCTGGTGACATGAGACCACTTCGGTAAATTATCAGTTAAAATCAGGAGGGGTGGGGCAATTGCGCTTCTAGTCTCCTTCAAAAAGCTTGTTGTAAGTCTTGTAATTAGTCTCCAATCTATCTCGTATAAGCAACTCAGTTTTCCTAAAACTACACAATATTATTGTGTGCATTTTATGTGGGGGTTCAATATGATCATTATCAAAAAATTTAAAAGATCGTATCAGGTATGCCGAGAAAGACGCATAGATATGGCTGTGTGTGGTGATGGAGTCATCACTGAAAACATTGAATACATAAAATTAAATTACTAAAAAGGTCAACTTTATTGAACCTAAATTATGTAGGTTTGTAGCTGCAATTGCTCCCAGATTCTACTTGCAAGGAAAATTTGAGTAAATTTTTTGGAGTGAGTAATAAAACTAACATAATTACGTTTAATATTATAATATGTCAAAAATATCTTGAATGAAAATGCAGCTTCAAACAATGCGAATAAGAAATTCTCAGAACTTGTTAATTTTTTGGATTTTTCATTTTTGAAACACTTGAAAGCCGTTCAGAATATCTTCATATAATGCGTGAGTAGTGTATTGTGTAGATTTGAGCCTTACATGCTATGGGTATTGTTGCACAACTAAAATCTATAAAAAATTAAACAGAACGGTTTTCAAGGCCAAGTTAACAAGCTATAATCTATTTGTATTTTTAGCCAACCTATCGACATAAGAACCAAGCTTTTAATCTATCAGTGATCCAGTTACAATGCCATTCTTTGGTGTTCCACTTTTACCAGCCTTGAATGCCGCTGATTTACCTTTCCATAGTTGGGGAAAGTAATTCAGGCTGATGTCTGCAAGCAATAGGGAATCCCAACTGTAAAATATTTTGTAGGTTTATAATGCCAATGTTTGACCTGCTTTTAGGAAGCGTAGCTAATGTACCAAAGGAAAGTTTGCAAAAAAAGGTTCTAACACGATAATTTTGCGATCGAGCAAGCAGAGTTGTTAAGTTGATGTTCTCACTAGCAAGTAACGTATTCATACTATAAAACCAAATAGTTTTTTTGTGGAGATTAAGGCCAATAGACTCAAAGAATTCGTAATGATCTCACATAATAATTTGGAAATATGTAAACAATCCAAGGATAATGATAACATGTAAAAAAGGAAGAAGTATCAACAAAACATGTGAGTAGAACCAGCTACAATATACTTAACGGGATTATAATGAAGCAAATATATCAAACTGTGCGCAGATGATTAAGTAACAAATACTTCTGATGAGTGATTTATGATTTTATATTTAAATTTGATATTGTAGTTTTTTGTACATTGTTAGTTTCTACTACGGAAAGAGTAATGCATTTTATTTTGGTTTTAGATGTCATGAAAATAACATTTCAAAAATTGTTTAACGTATAAAATTTCACTTCGGCTCTTTTCTGAATAAAATCTCTAATATGTCAACGCGTTCTAGGCGTATGTTCCTGCGTTTTCAAATATCAAGTAAACCGGAAATAACAAATCTGAGAACTCTAAAAGACAAGTTTCAACCAGAAAATTCGAATTATGTTATGACATTTGAGTGATGTAAGTACGGCAGAAATGTAAAAAATCTCGCGAAAAACCTTTATTGCTGGTGAAAGCTTAATGTCAATGCAGTAGAACTCGTTATTATTCAATTTGTAACTTTTACTTCTCAGTGCCTGACGAAATTGAATCGCTGAACGACTTCTCTTGTTCCAGAAACCGGAAACTGGATCTCAATAGAAGAAGAACCTTCTTTGGTAGACGTGGCATTTCTTTGTAAATCTTGTTTCGCTACACATCATTTTAGATTCTATCATGAAACCATATTGATAGAAAGCAAATTAAATATTCAAGCAAGAAATTTATAGCTTTACAATACTATACCTGTTGAATTATTGACTAATAATTCTGATGGTAATCATCTCTACCAAAACTGAATCATTAGTGTTTTCAAACCTGAATTGATTGCGTAGAAGGTTGCGTGGTTTAAAGAAAATTCTAATTTTTGCGGGTAATGCCGTCTACATCGAAAGACCATGGAATTCGTGATTTCACACGGGGCCAATAGAATACAGAAAAGCTACAAAATAAAGAGCTTAAAAGTTATGCAATTGATTCCCCCGAGCTTTTTATGCTATTTCTTTAGTTTTTTAGTCCATAGTTTGCTTACATTAAACACAACTCTGTTCATATACAGAATTTCAGCATTCTTCACAGTATGAAAACACTTCACGTGAGTCTTCTTAGAAATATTTAATTATTCGAGATTAGTAGTCAATAAGTTAGTATGTTGCGTGGGATGAATTGTTCACAGTTTACATACCAGATCTTCAACAATAACCAGTCCACATATTTTGTGAATAATAAATAAGTTGCATCAAAGCTCACGAGTTCTCTCAAAATTCTATTCTTGTAGTATTCGTTAATTTTTTTTAAGATACAGTAGACCATTTGGAAACGAATAGACTCGTGAATTCTAAAAATATGAGTAAAATTTATAATTCCTATTGTGTTCTTAATGATCATGAAATACTTTTGTTAGATGCTTAAATAATTGCGAATTAAGGAGCCCTACTAAAACCACTCATGTGTACAATTTTCAAATTAAGCTCCAGTATTATCAATAAAAATTATCTAATATTGATACTCATAATGTTTACGAGCAGTCTATGAGTCTTTTCTGACAGAGTATCATCTCATTTACAAGATTTTTTTCAAAAGCTAACTAAAGTATTTTTTTGTCTTTTTGCCACAAATTTTCGCATATTTTGGGCCTAAACTACAATGATAATATGAACCAGGTACAATCATAAACAAATGTTTATGTTGATTTGGGACTCTATATCGTCAACTTTAATGAGCAAATGTTACATTTATGGTCTTCAGAATGATTAAACATCATGACCCTACAAACCCAAAACTATCTATCTTGCAAGTTCAGTCCCGTGCGAACTTTACTTTGTGTGGTGACGCTGTGATTATACAAAAATGGTGTGCTTTCAAGGCTTTGAAATGTTTTCAGCGTCTATAATTAGAAATTTAATCGCTTTCTACAGTTCATTAATAATCCTAATAATATGCACAAACAATGGAAGATAGTACATCCAATTGTTTCCTGCTCCAAAACACTGCAAACAAACACTCCTGCATGACTTGCTGTGCTGCTTGATTTTATCATTACAAAAATAAATTCTCAAATTTGGTATGTCACGAAAGACACAGTAGACTACATAATAAATTAATATGGCTGTGTGCGGTGATGGAATCATCACTGAAAGAAAAACAGATGTTTACCCAAAAGCAAAGGGAATTAAAGTTTCTCAGAAATATTTAATTGTTTGGAATTGTTCATTTTTGGATCACTTGAAAGCCGCTCAGAATATCTTCAAATAATGCGTGGTTTCTTATCGTATAGATTTAAGCTTTATAAGATATGGGTATTGTTGAAAAAGTGCAACGTATAAAAATAAACTTATCAGAACCTATTTTTTAAATATCCTATTGGTCTATTTACGGCAAATTAGTAAAGAATGTTTTCAAGGCCAAAATAACATACTCTATTTCTATTTTAAACCAACCTATCGACATAAGTAATAAGCTTTTCCTTTATCAGTAACCCAATCATAATGCCATTTCTTTGCTGTTCCACTTTCACCAGCTTTGAATGCCGCTTATTTGCATTTTCATAGTGGGGGAAAGTAAATCTCCGGTAAATCTCATCATGCTAGTTATCAGTTTCAATTCTATCATGAAACCATATTCATGGAAAGCGGAAAGCTAACAGGTGTGCTTTAGTATATAAGCAGAGATGTGTAATGATCACTAATTCTGTTGGTATTAAGCTGTATCAAAATATGCAAAAGTTTTACAGAAACTGGTTAAATCCTGTTTTATTTTTTCACAGCCAGGAATTTAGTCTTCACAATTGAATTCAAATTGGATTTTGTGAAAGATTGCGTGTTCTGCTTTTAGATCTGTTAACTACGCAAAGAAAAATTCCGCGGAAAGTATGATTCAATGTTTGTTTACGCGATTTCCTACAAAAAGTAGTGCAAAGATTTTATAGGCAATATCATGCATTTAGAAATCACGGGTTCCATTTATCATTTTTTTAAACGAAATAGAAAAAATTGTATGCTTTGACAAAGAGGCAAACATTGTACTCGCTTAGTTAATGAGAATGATTGTACATCATGACCCTACGGACCCAAAACTATCCAAATTGTGCTTGGACCCTGACTTATAAATTTGTGTGTATAGCGGCGTTGTAAAGAAGCAAAATTTACATTAGCATATTACATACAACAGTAAAAATTCAGAATTCAACAGAAAAAGTTGTGGTGCTCACAACGGGAATTCTCGACATGTCACGTTTTAAGAACTAAAGCAAATTTTATGATCTCACAACAGCAGAACTAGGTGTTGTTCTGTAAATGAGCGAAAGTTCTTCCGTCACAACGAAAGAAGTTATATGAAATGAAAACCAGGTAAGAAAACATGAAACTTGGACACATTGGATTTTCAAGTATCAGAGCATTTGTATTGTATCCGTAATACCTATTTTAATGGGGAAAAACCATCGACGGAAAAAAATATGTTGTAGTGTAGACTTGAGAACATATTTTTTAGTGAGATGTACAGGGCCTGGTAACCAAAAACGATAGTGTTCTGGCAATTTTTGAATTTCCCGCCAACCAAATACTTAGCTCTGATTGGTTCCCTGAGTCTTTCTCCAGCCGAGGGCCGATCAGAGCCGACAATTTGGTTGGCGGGAAATTCAAAAGTTGCCAGGCCATTATGGTTTTAAGTTACCTCGGTCTGTATTAACAAACAGGAAAAGTCAGCAGTTTGGAACAAAGAAATATTTCTAAATTAATAAATAATTTGACCTTTGAACACTTCACTGCCTCCGTTACGTAATATCATTACATACGAACAAAATTGTGTTTTGTGGTATCTTCTACACGAGCTTTGTATGCTTTATGCAACTTTCTATTGCCATATGACAACTGTGAAGCACTCACGTTGAAAATGTAGGGTAGTGGGTTTTCTTCGATATGATTCGACAGAAAACAAAAATATCGGTCTCGGTTTTTCCGCACGAGGCATAGGAAAATTCCAAGCAAAAATAATTTTGCAAGGTTTGACTTAATGGGTAGTTGCTTTATTTTCTTATTGAATGTTACATCAATGACATTGATACAGACAATATATATTTTATCTGAAGGCTTACATATCTTCCAACATTACGCAACACAAAAGATGCTGCGGAAAATGGCATGAAATTAGAATACAGATACTTGGGAGACGACCTATGTCCTCCCACTACTCAATTAGTACCTGCACATAACCGAACCACATTTTCTTCAGAGATGCCATAATGGTACTTGATTTTTCTTTGAACATTCGAATTTTTTTTTTTACAAAACTAACAGATTTCGCATACAAATTAATGTTTCTCATGCATGCAAAATTCAATGTTAATTTAAGTAATTTTGTTTTCAAAGATTGCTTTGATTGAATTCCTACTGTTTATATTTGAACGAATGCAAAAATCAATAGGGGTACTAATTTTGAGGGGAAAACCTGATAGAGTTTCCTCCCACTGATTCAAAGAATAGAGCATACTCTAATCTCAAATTATTTAGCGACTTTTATGCCTTGTTATCTAGAAATAAGTAAATCACGCCTAAATAATATTCATTAGAATTAAAAGTGGTCGCATTTTTAGAAAAAAACGCCCACATAAAATCGATGTTTTGATTGCACGAGTATCCATTATAATTTTAACGTGAATCAATTTAAATATATTTTGTTTATACTAATACTCGTTCTCTATAAAGCAATTTTATTCAATGCAGCAAAAAATACTTCAGAAAAAATGGGAGAATGAGATCTGCTTTGTTTTCTTCATGAAAACGACCATAATTTTTTTTCTCGGCATAAAAAGTTCACGGATTTTATGAACACGTTTGATTGTGGCATATCGCCAATTTACAACAATTGACTGAGAGTCAGTTCATTACATTTTTGCATAATTGTATGTTTTAACAAATTGCATAATTTCTTTTAAGTATCGTGAAAGTACAAGCAACTTTAAATTTGTTGCACAAAAATTAAAGGAATGAGAGTTTCTCCGATTTTGTTTGTTCCTTGGATTTTTTAATTTTTGAGGCACTTGATCGCCGTTCAGACTATTCATAAATAGTGCATGAATGTTATTTTGTGTAGATGTGAGCGTTTACATGTTATGGGTATTGTTGAACAGGTAAAATCCTTTAAAATGGAACATGGAATTATTTTTATGGCCTCCCTTTCAATCTTTTCAGGGCAAAATTATCATGTTTTTGGGGCCAGAATAGCACACTATACACTCCATATTTGTTACAGCCTTGTAGAGCACTATTTGTCAAGCACTATTTGTCAAGATGAAGTCACCTATTGTGGATCTAAAATACAATGATAATACGAAGTACCTACATTTACATTCAACTATTTATACAAGCTCAAGTGAGACCATATGTCGTCAACTATAATAAGCAAATATTACATTTGTGGTGTTGAGAGGGATATCAAATCATGACCCTACCGACCCAAAACTATCTAACTTGTTCCTACACTCCCATCTCAATTTTATTTTGTTTGGTGGCGTTGTACCATTACGAAAATGACGTGCTGGTAATGCAACAACCAAAATTTCTCAAAATAGAACCTTTAAAAATAATGGATAGCAAACTTTAGTGTGTACCCTTACAATATATTGATGATCAAGTCAAAAGATGGTGTTATCAAAAGCTATGCAACCAAATTGCTTTTTTGTGGATATTGAGGTCAATAACTGAACAAATTTTTAATGATCTTACATAATAATTCGGTAAGCTGCACACAATTTGAGTATAATGTGCACCAGTAAGTAAGACATGAAGTAGTTTTATAAACATCTGATCGTATAGGATGCTACAATTTGCGTAACGTCATTATTATAAAGAAAATACGCGTATATCAAGATTTTTGCAAATGATTATGTTACAAATACTTTTTAAAGGTGAACTATGATTTCATATTGATTGTTGATTATTTTGGAAATTGTTAGTTTCAAGTAATGAAAGAGTAATGTATTTTCTTTCGGTATTAGATGTAGTGAAGATAATATTTCAAAAATTATTTAATGTATAAAATTTCACTTTGGTTTTCGTCAGAATAAAATCTCTACAATGTCATCTTCTTATAGACGCACTCTTACATGGTGCTTCATTCTCATATATCAAGTAAACCAGATATAACAAAATCTGAGAATTCTAAAAAAAACTGGTTTCAACCAGAAAATTGTAATGTTGTGATGACAATTGAGTGACGTAAGTAAGGCACCGTTGGAAAAGATCTTAAGAAGAACCCTTGTCGTCGGTGAGAGCTTAATTTTATTCCAGTGTAGCTCTTTATTATTGGATTTGCAATTTTCACCTGTCAGTTCCTAAGCAAATTCAATGGTTAAAAGTGTTCTCTTGTTCCAGAAACCGGAAAATGGTTTTCACCAGAAGCACAACCTTCTTTGACAGATGTGGCATTTCTCGGTAAATATTATTTTGCTACACATCATTTTTCTACTATCATGAAACCATATTTATGAAAAGCCATTTAGGTATCCAAGCGTAAAGCGAACAGGTGTAGTTTACTATACCAGCAGATGTATTTGTATTGCTCAATGGTTTTGATATTATAGGGCTGTATCAAAACATACAAGAGTTTTAAAGAAACTGGTTAAATCCAGTTTTGGTTTTTGTACAGGTCGGAAATTAATTTAAGAAGAACTCCAAGTATCATTCAATGTTTTGTTTATCCGGTTTCCTACAATAAGTTGTACAAAGATGTTGTAGACAATTGCTTACATCTAGAACTCACAGGCACTGTTTATCATTCTTTTTCAAGTAGTATGGTGTAAACTCTAAAATGCAACTACTAAATGCTTTGACACGTGTCGACGCTATTGAGCAGAAAATAAAATAATACATTCAAGTGAGCTTCAAATTTGTTATACTGTGTAAACTGTTAAAGTTTTTCAAGTTTTGTGGGAAAAATGATCGATGAAAACAATGAAATCGAATGATACCATAAAAGCCATATGTTGATTAAGGTGAAACTGGCAGTTATAACGGTTTTTAACGGTTTCCGTTGACCGTTTGGTCTGAACTTCCTCTTAAACCGTTTTTTGACCTAAGAAATATGTGTACCAAATTTGGTGTCAATCGGTCAAGCAGTTTTTCAGAAATTGTGTTAACGGACAGACACACAGACAGGATATCCAGAACAGTAACTACTTTATTTGCATGAAATGGATTCAGTAGTAAATAAAATTTCAAAAAATACATGTGATGAAAAGGCTATTATTGTACTCGTTTAGTCATCAAGAACGATTATACATCATGACCCTACAGACCCAAAACTATCTACAGTGAGTTTGCACCCACATCTATAAATAGTTTAGTTTAGCGGCGTTGTAAAGAAGCAAAAGTTATTTTGTTCGCTTTGTTAGCTATTATTTTGATTGCAAATTTTATTGCCTGGAATTTTTTTATGATATCTCTAAAATAATTACACAAATAGAAGCCTTTCTCGAACAGTTTCAGTAAAAGTTTTGTTTTCTTTTATTTTATTTATCTTTAGCAAAATATAATTCTCAAGCCATCATTCCCAGGATAACACATATGCCTAGAAGTTGAGTAATCATATCTCCAAGAAATGACTTCATGACAGGCTCCTTTAATAGCATTGGCATAATCAGTCCTGGTATTAAAATCTAAACTTCTGCAACCTACAGTCTCTCCATCCTTGAAAACCTTACTCTCGTCTGGACAACTTCTGTCCATTTCAAACTGACAGGTGGCAGTCATGCAGTATCCGCCAGG
>JAQIXX010007660.1:0-10529 GCA_034700605.1 Willowsia nigromaculata | reverse complement strand
GGGGGGGGCAAATGCCCCTAATGCCCCCCCCTAAATACGCCACTGCTACATGTATACAGTGGTTAATTAAAAGCTCCAATTTTAATGGTAAAATATATTGATAGTTACGGTAAGTAGAGTCATAGAAAGCTAACATTCATTGCTCTAATCATCAACGTATTTCATTCTTTCATCTTCTGATAGGTAAAAGCAAAAAATGTGTTAGAACGGATTTTAATTTGATTTGTGTGAGTTAAAGAGTCATTGCAATATCGGCTGAAAATGATATGCATGCAAAAAGTAAAGAAGGAAGACGTTACAACGGGTATCTTTATATGGCAACCATCATAATGGCTTTCACATAAACTAACAAGCTGTTTTAACACATCATACCAGTTGGCATGTATACACAAAGATTATCATAAGATTGCTGAAGTAATGAAATTTGAAGGATATGGATTTTTTTAAACAACTCATCAGGAAAAGGGTGATGTGAGGACTCATGATTTCACAGAAACGGTGTTGGTTTTATAAAAAGTTGACTTGATATTAGTGGATTTGATTCGTAGAAGAAAGAAAGCATTTATGCATTTACGGAGTTCATGGATATATAATTTTTTGTTTCAGTCTGTAGCGTGAATTTTTACTGATAGAAGGGCTTATTTATTAGATCATTGAAAATTTATGTGTTTTAAGTACGTGTACTAAAAGTTGTGCCTATTGCATGACAAAATATTGGTCACATTTTGCCAATTCTTCATGCAATGTTGCATAATGGTTCCTCTGTCTCACGTTTTTGTCCTTTTGTCTGTTCCCCTTTTATGTGCATATATTTAATCTTGCAGAGGAGTTACATATGTTAACCAAGTTCTATTAATATAATGTCAATTAAAAATATCAAATATAAATGAGAGAATGTCTTTCCATGTAATTTTAAACTTAACGTTTTCAGCAACTTAAGTACCTATGCATGAGCTTAAATTTTATCATGAATACCATCTAAATTTAGATAAGTTTATTGGTTTTCAACTGCCCAAAAAAAACAAATATTTCAAATATTATTGGTTCCAACGGCATAATTGTTATTTACAGAATTAGATCCCTAAATAACATCATCGTGTTAACCCCTTGATACAGAAGACTATAAAAATAGTTTGTTTTTATATCCCTGTCTACAATACCAATATTACCTACTGGTACAGCAATCCGTCTCAAAGATCTCAGTACCATTCTTAAATGTCTGGGTGCTACCGTTTTTTACAACTGAAGTCTCCACATTTCCAGTATTTTTCCTGTTGTTCCAAAGAGGAAACTCGAAACTTCCAATACAATTGTTGTCATTGTCACTACAAACAACGTAAGTCCCCATATCATCAGATACACTTCATAATCAAGGAACTTCCATCCAAAAACACAAAGAGTGATAGACAATAAAATTACAAAATATATTCCACCGAAATATCCTCCAACCAAATGTTTAAGCAACGTGTTAATTGATTGGATAGATAAGTGCAAAGTCCTATACAATCGTATCTGAGGATGATTCAATTCCATTTTATTAAGATAGGATACAAGTGTAATAGCAATATGAAAATAACTCAAGGTCAAGTTTGCTAACGTGATGACCGAAGCAAGTCCACAGGAAAGGATGTATGAATATATTACATATCTCATAAAAACCAGAAATATATTAAACTGAGAAAAAGATTTTGCTAAAATTCCTGTTCTAGTCAATACACACATAATTACATATATTGGGTCAATGTTTTCACAGACAACAATTATTGGACCAAAGATTTCGACCGAGAAAATTGTGACAAATAAGTAAGCTAACAGAAGACCAATGACATCAACATTGCCACTTCTAGAACTTAACGATTTCCTAATTTCTGAGTAAACACTGGACCGAAAGTTTCTGACTGGTTTTGTCTGACTTTCAACTAATCCGAGCATTACTTCCGTTTTTATTCCCCAGTTTACAGTAAATGTTAAGTCCTCTCCACAAAGTCGGCTGAGAACTTCGTTGAGGGTAACTAACAGAACCAGTATTCCTAAAACGAAAATATTAATCACCACAGTTTTCAAAGGAAGTAAATCCGAATAATGTAAGATTGAGTATCCGAGGGATATGATTGTGATGAGAGCAAAAGCGTGAAGACAAAATACGCCAATTAATAAGTTAGGTAGAAGGGCTGTTTTGTTTTTAACAGAATACTCCCACTCTTTTTTTGTTGGGTTCCATGTAATACAAAGGGGATGAGCCAAATTTACAAGTTTTTGGCTTATTTCGTTACTTTTGAAAATCAAGTTACTAGCCATAACCGGATATTTGGAGAAAGATACTGGATACTAAATTTTATGAAAATGTAAAATAAGTATTAGAAAATAAGAAATTTGCTGTCTGAAACTAGATTTGTGTAAAAAGGGATAGAATAGCACAATAGTAAGTCAGCACAATAAATGTTTTGTTTATTTTGCTAACTAAAAAGGCAGAATGAAATATTTAAAGTTGCTTAAAAATTAAGCTGTGCATCTGTTTGACTGCTGGATTGCAAAAAAAGACTTATCTGTTTATCAACCCAATTTATCTGTTTTTCTATTTTCCTGTAATGAATTTTCTATTTTTGCTCTACTTTAAAACATATTATATGCGATAAACGTCAAACGATAAACTATACTTCTGCGTTTTGTGGTATTATTTCGGATACATAATTTTCAATACATATTTTCGTACTCCGAGCTGTTGTTTAGGCTAAATATGAAACTATTGCTTGCTAATCTCATAAAATATTTTAATTTGAAGTCTATATTTGTGTAGCGAAAAAACTTCAATGTGCTGACTAACTTATGTCTCCAGTTATGGAAAGTTATTTCCGAAAATCTTGTTTTAAAAATCTCAGATGCTTCAGATGAAAATGGAATTACTCTACTGATTTAATTTAGATAAAATTTCTAAATTAAAATACAATCTATAATCTAGAAATTTATTTTGAAATTCAATTCTCAATATCTCAATAAATATACTACGAGCCGCTACCCTGAGAAAGAAGGTGATCAAAATGTTCGTTCCTATAAAAAGCACAGCTAAAAACAAGTAGCATAATTATAAATATACATATAATGCTTTCTTAGCAACATAACATGTAAAAAAACAAAAAAATGCTTATTGAATAGAACAAAATAATACTTTGGGGCAGAGGTAAATTTCTAAGTTTGCAATGAATTTTGTAAGAATTTCCTTGTCTGTACGAAATCGATTGGATTGAAAGCATCTTAAGTAGTACTGCTCATTAGTAAGGACCGGATTCGCATGACAATTCATGTTTTCTATCTTGCATTCTGGGTGTATGAACTTTCGAATGTTGCCGAATCACAACCCTTTCGTTAAGATAAGTCCATGTCATAAAATGTCTTATTTTACTATTCGTGTTATAATTTATCGATCTAATGATGATAATGATGAGCAAAGGTTGAAATTGAAAAGTTTCTTTAAAACGAAATAATGGTTTTCATTGCAATTTACACAATGTTTTATGTGGTGTAGATGAGGATATTTCATACATGCATACTGTGATAAGTTAAAAGCTTCAATTTCAGTGGTTTAATATAATGCCAATTAGGGTAAATAGAGTCATAGAAAACTAACAGTCATTGCTCTCAGCATCAACTTATTTCTTTCTTTCATTTTTTGAAAGGTAAAAGCAAAAAATTTGTTAAAACGGATTTTAATGTGATTTGTGTAAGTCATATAATCAACGTTGCAATATCGGCTGAAAATGATGTGTATGCGAAAAATATAGAAGGTAGACGCTACAACGGGTTTCTTTATATTGCAAGTATCATAATGGCTTTCACATAAACTAACAAGATGTTTTACCACATCATAGCAGTTGATAAATATACACAAAGCAAGTAATACAGCAAGCAAAATATACTAGCAGTATACACAAAGATTATCATATTTCTGAAGTAATGATATTTGAAGGATATGGGATTTTTTCAAACAACTCATCAGGGAAAAGGGGATGCGACGACTCATGATTTCACAGAAACGGTGCTGGTTTTATTTGATATTAGCGGATTTGATTTGTGGAAGGAAGAAAGCATTTATGCATTTACGGAGTTCATGAAAATGCAATTTTTGGTTTGAGTCTGTAGCGTGAATTTTTACTAATACAAGGGCTTATTTATTAGATCATTGAAAATTTATGTGTTTTAAGTACGTGCACTGAAAGTTTTGCCCATTGCATGATTAAATATTGGTTCCATTTTGTCACTGTTTCATGCAATGTTGTAGAATGGTTCCTCTGGCTCACGTGTTTGTCCTTTGTCTATTCCCTTGTCTCACGTGAATCACATGTTTTAGTATTCCCATTTTATGTGCCCATAATTTAATCTTGCAAAAGAGTTATGTGAGCCAATCTCTATTAATATAATGTCGATTAAAAATATCTATTATAAATGGGAGTATGCCTTCCCACGTACGTTTTTACTTAACATTTTCAGCCACTTGAGCATGCATCAGTTTCAATTTTATCATGAATTTCATCTAAATTTAGATAAAAGTTTTTGGTATTACATTGCATGACGTATGAAAATAATTTCAGCTAGTGGTTATACATGGATATGTAGATACGAGATATTTAAAAATAACCTAGTTACGTGTGCTTATCCAACGTTACAGTTATTCGTTCGCAACATCTTCAATAGCTTCGACGTTTGAGTAATGACTGACTGCAAGCATTCCATCATATGTTAGCAATAAATATTCCCATGAATATTAACTGTTTTGAAAGAAAGTACGAATTTTGGAGCCAGCATTGGAACAATCCAAGTCCAGATTTGCCAAATATTTCAAAAAAATAAATCTTTCCCAGTAAAATCACTAGTGAAAAAAAACACTGTGAGCCTTCTCTCGAAAACTGAAATTTTAGCACTCAAAGTGCACAACAAATTCTTTCCTGCACCTGAATTTATTCTTTAGTGGACTCAAAACCATCGCAACATTGAGCGGAATCGATCAAAATTCTCAAAAATATTTTTTATTTTTGGCTCAATTATTTCCATTGTCAATGGACTTCTGTGTGCATGGCTGGTTGCAGAGAGCATATATTTTGTTCCCTCACCACTTTACAAAACCGTCCACTTAATAGTGCTAGCAATACTTGCAAACGTTAACTTGGTGTTATTGCTGGTTGCATTTCTTATCCAAAAATCTTCGATTGTAGAAACATTTAATAAATTAATCCAACTGTACATATCTGTAATGCTGAAGCATGGGAGTAAACTTCGTAGAAAGGAATCGAAAACTAGAGCACTAATACTTCGATCAATATTGATTGCTTTGCCATTTGGTCCATATTTAGCAGGATTGGCAGGCTTGACAGCGAAGTTTGATAGCACGTTTTTCATTTTTGAAAAACTCATTGAGAGCCCGGAGACTCGTGACTTGCAAACTATAGTGCTAACAGATCTTTTCAGATTTACGTTTTGTAATATTGTTGCCAGTTCGTTTTTAAGGACCCTCATGTTTCTTGTTTTCTGTTTAATAAATTTCGTCGACTGTTTTAGACAGTTCATTAACGTTATAACATACAAGGTTACCGATTGTAAAAAAAAATTGCAAATCACTATACTGCATGGAGATTACTTTTCACACGAGACGAGCTCCGCTTTGGAATTATATTGCATTTATGTCTAACGTGTGCATTTTGGGCAATTGTTGGTTGTACATGGTTGCTTGTTCAAGCATCACCTTCTCAAATATCCTTTTTGTGTTATGCAACAGTATGCCTCATTGTAGTGTTTGGGCTAATGATAAAATTTATTGCTCTTCGACTTCTGTGTAGTTCAATAGAGTATTCAACAAAGGCTTTATGGCTGATTAATCTTTGATGTAAATATGGTCTTTGGAAGTATAGAACGCATGCATATAAAGTTAATCAGAGAGTACTAGATGCAATGAAACCAATAGGGTTTAAGTATGGCGTGTTTTTCGATTTAGACAAATGTTTTGTGTTGTGGTTTTGGAGTTGTTTTATAGAACGAGCATTTGATACTATAGTTGCGTTTGAGTACTAATAACTTCCTTGGTTAGAGTAAAATAACATAATAATATGATGAATGATTGAATTGTAAAAAGAGGTTAAATCTAATTTAATGTTTCTGTTCTATGATAAATATTTATAAATTTAATGCAATAACAATAATAACTGGGAAAAACGTTTTCAGCACCCTAAAATGGCGGGTCTTGCACCCTTTCGTACCGCTTTTAGCTCCATATTCTGAAAAATCGAAATTGGGAGCAAAACCCGCCAAATAAGGGTAATAAAGTTGCCAATGCATTGATTTGTATATAAATGCGTATTTACCTACATACAACAAAAGTAACCTTACACTTGTTGTTCATGGTTTTAATCTTGTTCACTCTCATCAAAATTTGTGAATCAAAAGTGAAATTGAGATGAAAATCAGTTTTGATATTATATGATACATTTTTTTACTATCCAGTCACGCTTCAAATAATCCTTGGAAATATTATTTTCTTGACAAGGAATATTACTGCCTCTTCTTTTGGCAGATAATATAACACGTTCAATATCACTGTCTGTAGCAGTTATTTTTATGCTTCTGTGGCGACTTCTCTTTCTCAAATGATAGTGTAAAGCCATGAACAACAATAGTAAGGACATTTTTGTTGAGTGAGTGTACACATTTCCACACAAATCATTGCATTGGCAACTTTATCACCCTTATTTGGCGGGTTTTGCTCCCAATTTCGATTTTTCAGAATATGGGGTTAAAAACGGTACGAAAGGTTACAAGACCCGCCATTTAAGGGTGCGAAATAATTTCATGCCATAAAAATTATGTAACATGCTTGAAAACTTTAGAATCAATGTGTTTATGGTTATTAAATTGGCCATATATAAAATAATCAAAATTACGTAAAGCAAACATAAACCTCCCCATACGATTTATTTACCACCAAATTAAGCCTGTTTTGACTTGGCTTGCTCACTATTGCACAAATTTCACACACTTCTGTAGTTTATATTCATGCATCATAGCATTTTCAAAATAAAATTTCTCCTGACATTTATATCAACGTGAATTCCAATATGAGAAGAAGATTTGGTTGTAGTATACCTTCTCTGGGCGTAACAGATGTATGTTAACATAAATGTATCAAGGTGTTTGAGGATGAATGTTACGAGAATTTGGTAAAGTAAACACATTTATTTCTCCACATTACTCTCTATTGACTCTTCACTTAATGAAACCCATCATTATCAGTATGACATCAGCAGTATTTTCAATAATTTTCTCAAACATTTCTCCTTTAGTTTCCGCTGAAAAAAAATCCCTTAACACTCATAAAACGCGATCGGTTGAAAAGACTGAAACACCTTCTGTTTAACAGCTCTACTTCCCCTTGAGCACTCCTTAATTCTAAATCTCCATTGCCAAATTTACTGTTGAATTGCAGCATCAATATTTTATAAAATGATTGTAAGAAATTACAAAATGTCAAAAAGTTACAGGAGGACAGTAGACTTGATTTGGCTTTGGATCCTTTCACTATTATTATTTTCAATTATTAGCCTTTTATGCTTCTCCTGTATAATTTTGTAATGCAAAATGTTTGTTGTTTTCTGTAGTTATATTTGTGGGACATATGGATCACTAACCATTTCACACAATATCAGTTACCTTTTCCGTAACGTTTAAATTATTCTGTTCATAACAGTGGTAACACAAAAAGATACAAATATGTTATTTTCATCAAAAATCGACTTCATTTTTCATGTTTTCGCAAATTAAGTTGAATATTCAATATTACAAAACGATCAACAATGAGTGTATTATACTCATTTTCAACAAACAGTTTTTGTGTTTACGCCACATAATGCAATTAGCAAAATGATGAAAAAGAATACAAATTTTATAACTAAATTGTTACTTTTATCTGTCTTAAGAGGATTCGCACTTCTTAGCTAAATGATTAACGCTGTTATTACCATCTATTCAAGATTTCACACTTCAAATTTAATCACTGTGTTGAATTATAATACTTCATCAACCATTAGCACTGATTATGACATTTCAATAAGCTAAGGCACCAATAAATTTACTTTCATTACCTACTTGACCATTGCATGACAACAAGCTAACTAATCGACACCATCTGTATTTGATCTTCTCATTTTGCCTAAACTGTTGTTATTGCCCGTGTTTCAAAATGTACAAAAATTATCCATTTAAAGTTTTCATTCTGCTAACCTCTTATCTGACAATGGTATCATCACAAGCATTTTCATATCAAGACCCAAAGATTCCGTACCTTTACGGTTACAAGTGCGAATCAAATGAAGACTGCGGAACAGGTCCAGGTTTCACCTGCAATCTCAGCAATGGCGAGTGCATGTGTCCAGGACAACTTGGGAAGCCTTACATTGTCCTTGTCAAGGAAAAGCCAAAATGTCAAAAGATAGCTCATGTGGGAGAATCCTGTGAGTTGAGTGTTCAGTGTGAAATGACTGCTGGGCGACTTTCTCGCTGTCATAAAAACAAGTGTGAATGCTACGATACCGAAAATATTGAGGATTTAGATGTGATCATGCCCTATGCAGGAATGTGCTACCGATCCACAGGAATAGGGGAAAACTGCGATAGTGATAAGCAGTGCAAGGCTTTTATTCAGCCTGAAAACAATGTTGTATGTTTTCGTAATTCCACCATGAACGCATCTTATTGCCGTTGCATTGCAGGTCAAGATTGTGAGGATAAGATTGGAGCAGCAACTAGAATAGAACATTTCCTAAATAGAACTTTAGCTTTACTTGCAATAGTAATAATGAATACCCATTTCTTTTGGCTATAAGCAAAAATTATTTTATCAATTTATATATGGGAGACTAATAAACTGTGTAAAGCGTCGCATGTTTTGTTCAATCCGCATCAGACAAATTAGCATTATTAGCACTTTTTGTTTGCTCATTTCTTTAGATGTTCAATGTTCAATATAAAGCATGTAAATGGATTTTATTAAGTTGATGCTAGTAATCAGCAATGTCATGTATATATTTTAAAAGATCTCGACGTAAAAATTAAGATTTTGTAGCATGTGTAATGAAGCATTGTAGCATTGAATTGTATTTTCAATGTTTGTGGAATGTGTAAACGAATCTCGTTGTCTGTCTCTGACTATTCAGTTTGTCCCCTCAAAACCCAACTATAATAAGAAATAAATTTACAATGCTTCATTGTATACTAATTTTATTAGGCAGAAAATGTATTGCAAGTAATCATGTCGCTGCTGTTTCATAGATAATATATCTTCTATTGCGCTGATTTTATGATGAAATGAAGACTATGAATGTCTTGTTTGTAAATAGCATCAATAATACAAAATAAAAAGTCTGGGCTCTGTATTAGCTGTAAAGTCAATAAGACTGAAAGTTTTAATTTTTATGCATTAATTTTGTTAATAACTCGGAATGAAAAAATTGCTAAGAATGAAACCATTATAATAATACATGTACATACTCGAGCTGACACTGACAATATAAGCTAGGGTTTTTTATTCAATTTTTCATAACTGAATAGCTAAAAGAACAATTTCGTTTAACAAGTGACTCCTCTGTAGTCTATAGAGCATTTTTCATAACTGTTTTATAAATTTTACATTTATTCGGTAGAAACTTGTAAACGAGGCAAAAGTTTATTTTATGAAACGTTCTTTTCCCTAGTCTAATCACCTTTCAGCACTCAAATTTAATAATCAAACACAAAAGAAAAAAAAGATTTATAATTTATTTATTAATTTTCCTCTACAAAATACTCGAAATTGTGTAGACAAGAAGTAATTAATATTGATTCATGTCACTCAGTCAGTTAAGGCATTGTTTTTTCAGCGCTGTAAGCGTAGCCGACCTGGCCGTCTGCCGAGCTGACAAAATCCGTGCAAATCGCAATACTCCCCAGGCCAACAGTCATAATCTTGCTCGCAGCCATCCTCTTGGGAAATCGATAATTTTTCCTAGAGAAATACCCTTCGATTATATTGAAACTTAATGTGATGTAACAGATTACATGAATGAAATAAAATATGTAGAAAGCATAAGTCAAGATTAGTAATCCTAACTGATTACGTTATCACTCGGCTCCGTTAGTTCTTCTTCAATGAAGGGCTCCATATGTGGGGAGTTATTAGTGGCTTTCGAGCTTTTCCAGTGTTTCTGGGGATTATTGTAAGTGGGTTCCAATCTAGTGATAGATCTGCATTCAGGCAAATCACGGGACAACAGAAGACGCAAAAAAGAAGAAGCCTCTAGAATTTCCAAAGTGTGGACCCGAACAGTAATCACAACGACGACACTATGGAGCTTCATTTTGGAAATATTATAGTAATCTCAAGGGCAAACGATAAATAGTCTTTAGAACAAAGGACCATATTAGGTTTTAATGGGAGGTGGGCCAAGACGGGTCAGTAAAAAATCATAAACCATTCGAAAGCTCTTGTCAAGCTCTACAACAATGTCAAAGGG
>JAQIXX010007659.1:0-10509 GCA_034700605.1 Willowsia nigromaculata | reverse complement strand
CCCTTGAGAAAAGTCACATCGTCTGCTTATTTTGCTTATCTAGATAAACTTTCTCATCAAACTCAATTCGAGTTCTACTACGAATTCTAATGACAGAGAATCTACAAAAATTTTCTGTGGCAAGCTGCTAATTATTTCCTTTGCACTAATAATATTTCTGACATGGTAGTTGGCACTCGTCAACACTGTATTTTCAATTAAACTGTTGCATGCTTGAATACATATCACAATCAACTCTTGCTTCTGATTTTTCAACTCTACGTGAGATTAGAAAGTCAAATAATGATGTGTTTGGGCTCAAATTTGGACGAAAAATGATGAATCAGAATTGAATACTTCTCATTCTAGTTGAAAGTATCATTTCATTGTCCCCATTCCAGTCCTAGCCCTAGACTTTCCTAAATGCCTATATAAACTGCTAATTTGTAAGATGAATGAAAAGCCTTGTATTGCCTTCAACGAGAAGAGACTGTCATGAGGACTTTATAGCTTCTATTAAGCATTCAACATGCACACACCTTTTCGTCTCTCAACGAGCATTATTATTTTAATGAATCAAAGGATGTTTTAAGCTTGTGGCTTCCTTGTGTGATGTTTTTTCATCCGTATTCACAACTCAATACCTAATAAAACCTTCAAATAATCCCCTATATCTATAAGCATTGATATCTAGCTTTTTTGTGAAAAACGTCTTTTGTCCCAGTGGAATTGGGGTTTTATTGCATGAGCTCTTGACCAGAAAGTGCTAAGAATTTTCACACAAAATGGTTTATAAAAAAATGCCAAAAGTGCTAATGTCCATGCCATGCAGTTATAAAATTTTATATTTTTTTAACTGTTGATATTTCAGTTTTTATTGCATGTCTGCGGGCAGTCTTCGTCGAGACATTTACCCTACATTGTATTCAGAAATTTCCTCATAGGTAATGGCGTCAATACGGATTTAATATTGTGATTCGGATCAGATGCGGCTTGCATTGACTCTCAATTCAGGTAAATTTCAAAATACTTTCATAGTTTTTAACGGTTAAAAATTCTTAACAATCTTTGTATGCTCAAATATATCACTGCCTGACTCCTACATTTTCCTAATTTTATTTCCAAATGTCACCAATAATAGTAGTCCCATACATTATGGCATACTAACTGCGTCCAAAATGAAAATATAAAGTTGCCATTGGTTCATTTGCAGTAATATATAAAAGGGTGTAAAAAATATAGAATCTGTTTTTATTAAGACATAAAACATTGTATGTTACAATATCATTTATCATGTTCGAACAACCCAGTTGAAGAATTACGTGTTATCAAGTAAAATTATGACTATTATGAGCAAGCGGCAGCAGCAGCGCAAGATCATAAATCTGAATAAATATTTTCACAAACATAATCACAGATAAACAATAAATTTAGGGTTTGCAGAAAGTAGGCCCTTGACCAATGCAGGAAGCATATGCCATTACATAAGGTATATAATTTTGTTCGTGAACGCCATTCAAAAGATGAGCAAATGGGCCCTTAGCAAATATTGGAACATCATGTCCTCCATGAGTTGCACTTTTCAACGGGACCAGTGGCACTTTTTGATTTGTCAAATCATCATTATTGTCTTTACTTATGTCATATCTATGTTCATCTTTAAATCCTTTGTAGCCTGGTCCATTAGCATAATTTAGAGTAGAATATAGTAACTTGTCACTTCCGATTCCACCAATTCCATTAATTTTACTACCACGAGGAGTGTAGCCAGCGAAACTCAATGTGTGACCATGATCAGCAGTCACTACAATTAATGTGTCTTCATCGTTCGTCATTTCATCCCCTTTTTGTATCGCACGGTCGAATTCAATAGTTTCCCATAGTGAACGAAGCCCAAAATTGTTATGGTGAGCATGATCTGTACAGTACATAAATAATTATTCGAAATTCAGTTCAGTTTTTGAGCTGCGTTTACTGATGACGTATACAAATTTGTACATATAAAAAAGTCAATTTACCGATAAGACCGCCTTCAACAAAGAGAAAAAACCCTTTTGGATTTCTTCTCAGAATTTCAATAGCTTTTTCAGTCATCAGTGGTAAGCCCGGATCATCATGTTCTTCCTGGTCATGATAATAGGCTAAATCTTCCGGTGAAAATAATCCAAGCAAAGAATCAGTATGCGATGTATTCAAGCTTATCAACTCGGAGCGACTTTCCACGAAAGTAGCTTTAGCGTCAGGTTTCCCCATTCCAACTTTAAGGGTTTTCCAAAGCTGAACAAGGTTTTTATTGTCTTTTCGCTCCCCAGAAAAGCCCTCAGAATCTTGTTTGTCCTCTGGGTAGAATTTTCGTCTACCTCCACCCATAATCACGTCAATATTTCTGCCTGGTTCTTTCAATATTAGTTGTTCTGCTATATCATCGCAAATCCCAGAATCTTCACCACTTTCCTGGACATCTTTGTCACTTTGCCAAAGTCTGCTTGCGGTATGCGCATAAGTCCCAGCCGGACTGGCGTCGGTTATGCTGGTCGTAGTCACGATTCCAGTTGATTTCCCTGAAGCCTGTGCCCACGCCAGGATGGATGAAACGTGATGTTTGGCGTTCCTCTGAGCAGTACAATTATTCCAAGGAACGTCTGAAGTTACCCCAATTGTTCCAGCGTTTCCCTTGACGCCACCTAAGTAGGCAGTTGCAGCGCATGCTGACTCCGCTATTGCAGATTGATGAGAGGTGAAAGTTTTTTGAATGTAAGTAAAATCATCAAATTGCAGAAATGAATAACTAAATATCACTAACCAACTTGGAAGTCTGCGCAGTAGGTCTGAAAACAAGGATTTATTATGCGTGTTTTTACTTTACGCCAAGTGAAGCCATGCATAAAGAACCAAGGCTTATAAATCATGATATATACCTTGGAATAACCGGAAGCTGGAAATGTTTCCAAGTGAAACTTGGACTCCTCTCCAAACGCTGACATGTCTACTTGCTGACCTTTAAGAATACGCGCAGCGGTCTGTGTCTGGACGTCCCTATCAAAAGATGTTTCCAGGAAATTTTTGTGATTAACTATCACATTATGCATCTTAACGAATATTCAGTTTTGTCTGAAACTAACCATCCATCACCAAGAAACAAGATCACATTCTTAGCTTTGCCAATCCTTTGATGTTCTTTCAACTTTTTGGAAAGTTCAGCGATTGCGGAGGAGCGCCAGTGAAGCGCAGCTACCAAATTGTTGTAATTATCAAAAGTAAACTTAATCTGTCATTCAAAAATAATTTTGTCATTAAGTTTGACTGCATTTTTACCTTCCAAACTTTCTCCCTCGTTATAAGTAGTGGAACCAAAAATAAAGTCCGGATGTAGTCCTAAATTGGATCAGAAAAGATTAAGTAAATTGTCTTTATGCCCACTTACAGTTGTCATAATGTACAACGGTATACATGTATTTTAAATGAGGATATTACTGTCACTATTCAATCCGGAAACTGCCTCCGTGTGGCCGAAGACAATAAAAAGAAATTCAATTGCAAAGAAACATAACTCATAATGCCCCATAATGTAAATCAAAAGGTTTCGTTTGATCTTAAATTCACACGAAAATATGAGTGATTGATTCAGCTCAGCTCATACAACTACAAATTACGGTGATATTTTTCGTGATCCCCGAGATCAAAATTCATCGTTTTGACGGTATCATAAATCTAGTTAATAATAGAATGGGACTGTCCGAAATCTTGAAATGAAATAAAGTAACGGGATTATTACTTGTAAACATTGATCCTTGCATTAATTTGAACATTAGAAACACTCACGCAGCATCAAACAAAACTTAAAGCAGCAAGCAAGTCACTGCAATGTTGAGGATTTCTGTGAAACTTTACTTGTTTCTCTGTACATATTTGACCTAAATTTACTGAAATCCCGCATATGCTCCAAATGAAGCATTATATGCATATGCATGCATTCAATGTACCTATGTAACATGAACAAGAACAATTCTTTTTTTACGGTTACAAATTGTTAAAAATATTTATTTTCTTGCTCGTACATTTCCTCCATTTCATTTCCAAACTTTACACTAGAATTAGCAGATTCATACATCTAATGTATTTAACATCCAATTTTAAAAATTTGAAACTTATTATGAAACTCCGATAACACACGTAAATGCATGAATTATGGATGCTGTTGTTATTTAATGATAGGACATCCAACATGTTTTATCAATCATTGTGAGAAGCCTACAGTGTAAATCGAAACTATTGAGGATGAGCGATGAGCTACTTCCAAAAATTTTGCATCCTCAATCTTTATGGATTCTAAACTTATGAGTGAGATTAAAAAGTGGCAAAATTTCATGTTAAGTACCGTATAATCCCAATTAGACGCCTTGTCCTGAATATACGCCCCCTATTTGGAATTTTTACGCTAGTTTATTTCCACGAAGATGTTGCGATTCCTTCTAACAAAATGTACATCGTAAATCTAACGTATTGAAATAACTACAGCTTATCTATGTCTCTATCTTTCCTTACGTTAAACTATTCTACTATTATACCATTTACATTTCATCGGTTATCTGCAGAAGACAAATTAAATTAGCTAACTTATTATTTTCATACTTATTTTCAAAAAAACTGAAGTCAGGATTGATTGATCTGCCTCGTCAAACTAAACCACACAGCAGAATGTCTGAACTTACTTTTCATTGACATACATATACATCGATAATATTGACACTAATGAACTGCCAATTCGCAGATAATGAATGAAATTTAATGCCAAAGGCTATGACTTATTTGTTTGGAAAGGCAGGTAAAACTACAAGATGTACATACATCTCATCAATCAAAACGGCAGATTTAATTTACATAATGCATCAATAACGAATTTATCCACTCATGCATCTTGATATGATACTAACATTAATTATCCCCCATTTATCTGTATTCCCGTAATAAATGTTGAAGTGGGGGTATAGAGATTTGATGAGATCCTTTACGCAATTTATCTACCGTTTTTCCTGTAACATCAGTGTAAAATCATGTTGCCCAATAATTGTTATTACTTTTTAAACTATAAATAGCAGCACTTGAAAATTGACAGAAAACTAAGATTATCATGATTCACTTCATATAAATATTTGAGTAAAGGGGGAGCATTCGCCATTCCTGGGTTTAGGAGTTTGCAATTCGCAATAAAACCGATTTGAAATACTACACATTATCCAAAATGAAAGCAGTTGCAATTTTATTAGTATGCCTTGCTTCAGTGGCATTTGGTAAGACATAAAAAAGCATATTTACTGTTTACTATCAACTTTAATTTTTTCATGAGGGCATCTATTAAAATAAATATATGTAATTTTTCAGCGGGAATCCCTTGGCAACCCGAGCCACGTAGTGATGATTATTTCATAAATAAGCACAATGAATTCGTTGCAAACACCCTAAATAACGGCCATTCAGTAAGAGTTCTCTTTTATGGAGACTCCATCACAGACTGGTGGGCTACCGAAGGAAAACCCGTGTTTGACCAGTACTACGCCCCCCTCGGCACTGCAAACTATGGAATTGCTGCTGACCGCACGGAACATGTCCTCTGGAGAATAATAAATGGAGAAATAACTGACCACATCAATCCTGCCGTTTGTGTAATCAAAATTGGAACAAATAACATTTTCGACAATAGTCCATACGATATCTCTCAAGGTATCCAAGCTATTGTTTTGGAACTCAGAGCGAGATTACCCAACATGAAAATACTTTTGTTGGGAGTTCTTCCGCGTAACAATGCCGAAATTACTGACCGTACAGCTCAAGTTAACTCAATTATCCGTCAAATGGATAACGGATCCTCAATTAGATACTTGGATTTGAGCCCACATTTTTACAGAGGAAATGGACAATTTAATACGGAGCTTTACACTGGTGATCTTCTTCATCTTTCTCAAGCTGGCTATAGGAAATGGGCAGAAGTGATGGACGAAATGTTCAGAGAGATGCTCGGAACCACTTCGAAACTCATTGTTTAAGCTCACCTATTTATATCGCTTCAAGCTTACTTAATTCTGTGGAATAAACTGCTCTAGTCTATAACTAACATATTCATGAAATATTTTCTTCATTTCATTTGCTCACATTTCTTTAGAAATTACGGAATACAACAATGATGGTATTAATCATTATTTCATTTTAAAATTCTTACGCATACTCATGTTATGTCCATGAATGGTATGGAAACGAGAAAACACAATCCGCGTCCGCGGCAGGATTAGAGTGCAACTTAATCGATAGTCTTTCATTTTCTCAAAATGTCCCAACTTCATGAAATTGATGTTTTGTGCATATTACCTTACATTTATGAGATTATGGACCACTTCACCTTGGAATACATCGTAAATTCAATAAGTTTTATTCCAATACACGAAACAAATTTGTTATAACGGTATCGACATAAATGTAGGTCGTGTTTATTTCGTTTTCCACTGTCAAGGTCAAGACATTTAAAAAGTAAGTAACAAAGCAGTTACTATAAATATGGGGTAACATGAGATAAATATATTTTTATGAGCTTCCCAGCATTTCAAGTAATACAGGATGCATGACCTCTGACCATTTCCTGTATCCCGCCAGTGATAGATGAAGGAGATCGCCAGTGTAAAGGTCAGAATTGAAGATTCCATCTCCAACATAGAAATGGTCCTTCATGTCTAGAAATCGAATAGTTTTTCCGTTGTCCAATTCTTGGACAATCCCGTTAATCGTTGAAGTACGGCTGGTAAGTGCCTCATTACTACGGGGAAGGACTCCCAACAAGAGAACCTTCATGTTTGGCAATCGTTCTCTAAGCTCGATAACATTGTATACGATACCCATTGCTATTTGTAAGTCGTCATTTGAACCCATATTATTTGTTCCGATTTTGATAACGCAGACAGAAGTATTGTTGAGACGATCAGTTACTTCTCCGTCTTTAATTCTGTAAAGGACGTGTTCTGTTCGGTCTCCAGAAATCCCGTAATTTGCGGTGCCCAAGGGAGCGTAATACTCGTCGAATACAGGTTTTCCGGTGCTACCCCAACCAGCAGTAATGGAATCTCCATAGAAAAGAACTTTGACTGTATGGCCGTTGTCCCTGGTGTTGTTAACAAAGCGTTGGTGTGAGCTAACCCAGCCATTATCTGTTTTAGGTTCTGGTACCCACGGTGTTCCTGTGTTAAATCAACATGAAATTTCAAACGTGCTAATTAATAGCTAATATCAAGGGCTATTTATATTTATAAGGTTTTTATCTTACCACCCAATGCAACCGAAAGAAAGTATGCCAAGAAAATTGCAATAACCTTCATTTTGAATAACAACAGACGATTCAAACAGATACATACATGTGTGGATAATTCAAAAGTAAAGTGGAAATTGCATTTTAAACGTTTTAGAGCCGTATTTATATGATGAACCAGATTGAGATATCTTTGACAGTTTCATGTCACTGACACTTTTTTAATTCCGGGAGAAATGTTAAATCACGGCTTTACTTTTTAATGAACTAGGTGTAGCCACAAAGAGTAAAATGGAGATTTTAATGACATGCGTAACAGCATACAGTTCATGTTTATGTAACAGTTAATTCGACTCACTTGCATTTACTTTTACTTCATAAATTGTTATGAAATAGGATTTAATGGATTACCTGGAAAGCTTTTCGGTTTAAAATACTTGTATTTGGCACTAACTCAAATACTCAACAGGTAGATTCGAGGAAAAATTTTGCAACCAAACCTACATACCTTGTACATGATGCACTAACCTATATTGTGTTGTGTAACCCGATACTCTTACTTTGGGTAGTTAAACTAAAGTTTTTTAAGCATGGATTTCCTTATTATTTTGTGCTCATGAATAATAATGATAATTATAAACGATTTACTTTATACTAATTCATGCAATTTCGTATCCGTAAGAGTGCCGGTATGAATACAGTATCGCGTCTATGCTATGTAATCTCAACAGAAATAAATGTGAAATGAAGAGCTAATGATGGATTTCACACGCCTTATGCCTTATTTATTTAAATAAGTAAGCCATTTCATTGGGAGTGAAGACATGGTTTCCCATAAATTTAATCAATGCTAATTATTATCGCATAAAATAAAGATGGCCGGAACGATCTGACATTTTAAAGCTCTTTGAGCATGCCTCATATTTTATTTGTAATCCATACTCCATATTCCATACATATATTTCACAAACTTGCATATTTCCGCATAATTTACGGGTTTTCCAGCATTTTTCTAAACAAGGGGTCCATTTCCTCAGCCCATTTCCTATACCCTGCCTCAGAGAGATGCAACAGGTCGGATGTGTAGAGGTCAGCATTGAAATTATTTCCTCCCCTGTAGAAATGCTCCTTCATATCTAGAAATCGGATAGATCGTCCATTGTCCAGTTTCTGAATGATGTTGTTAATCGCTGATGTACGATTAGTAACTTCTTCATCGCTGCGGGGGAGAACTCCCAACAAGAGAATCTTCATGTTTGGCAATTTCTCTCTTAGCTCTATGGCATTAAAAACTATTCCCAATGCAATTGAAGTGACATCATTGTCAAAAATATTATTTGTTCCAATTTTGATAACGCAAACGGAAGGATTTAGATTGTCAGTTACTTCCCCATTCTTCATTCTCCACAGCAAATGCTCCGTACGATCACTTCCAATTGCATAGTTTGCCAGAGCAAGTGAAGAATAATACTCTTCAAATATGGGCTGTCCTTCACCACTCCACCAGCGTTCCATGATGGAGTCTCCGTAAAAAAGAACTTTGACGGAGGTGCCATTATCCCGAGTGGTGTTCACAAATGCATAGTGCCTTCCCATCCACCATTCATCGTCATCTCTTGGCTCAGGTTCCCATGTTATGCCAGCTAGCAATAATTTCAAGATAATATCAAGTAGTAACCACAATTAGAGACATAATTTATGGTTTATGAAAATGAATAGTAGTTTGTAATATTTTAGTTTTTTTTACCCAAAGTGACGGAAAGGACGGCTGCTAGCAAAATGTACGTAAATGTAATTCTGACTTTCATTTTGTGATTTTGAAAGCTATTTCAGATTAATTAATGAACAAGGTTGTCTTTCAATAGTTCAGTAAGGCGAAATGTTAGTGATTTCAATGATTGTCATTCTTTAATGATTATAGTTTAGCAGATAATCAGGAATACGACATGAATACAAATTGCATAATATAAAATCAACAGGATGAAATGCCTTGTCAACTTTATCTTCTCCTGTCATTCATTCTTCAAATCGGTAAACCATGTTCATATCACATGCTAAACTTTCATATGTTATCCTATAGTGTCCCAAGTTATAGGAAAACTTTTAATTGCTCATTACCTGTACTACTCCGCTGCTTCAATTGCCATTTTACTACTTTCGCAACCAAAATGAAAACCGTCATTGTACTTTCTTCGTGCATTTTTTCACTGGCATTGGGTAAAACTTGGATTAAAAATACTAAATAGCAACATTAACGATAGTGAGGTTCTTTAAAAATTCAAAATTCAATCAACAGCTTGGCCTTGGGATGCTATCCCCAGAACTGATGACTATTTTGTGAATAAGCACAATCAATTTGTGAACACCACTCGGGACAACTATACTTCCATCAGAGTCCTCTTTTATGGAGACTCAATCACAGACTCGTGGTCCAACGTTGGCAAAGCTGTGTTTGACGAGTACTACGCCCCCCTTGGAACTGCAAATTATGGAATATCCGGTGACAAGACAGAAAATATGCTCTGGAGAATTAGAGATGGGGAAGTGACCGAGCGTCTAAATCCTGCTGTCTGCGTAGTCAAAATTGGAACAAACAACATTTTCGAACATGAGCCTCGCGATATAGCGCTGGGCATCGCTGCTAATATTGTGGAACTTCGAGATAGGCTGCCACTTACAAGGGTTCTCCTGTTAGGAATTCTTCCCAGAAACAATGAAGAGCTGTCTAATGTTACTTCATCAATTAATGCAATCATTAGTCCATTAGATGATGGAGAGTACATCCGGTTTTTGGATATGAAGAACCATTTCTATCTTGGAGGGGGCATCTTCAATGAGACATTATACGATGATGATCTAATTCATTTGTCAGAAGCTGGCTATAGGAAATGGGCTGCGGTAATGCATCCAATTTTCCGTGAAATGCTAGAAAGCTCTTGATTAAAAAATCACTTCAAATGAAATGTTAAATGAAAGTAATTAAAATGTTAGATGAGTTGTAAAATAAAATAAAGCTTTAAATTGCGAAAAAAAGTTTGATTGTTTGCATATAAAATTTTTATTTAAGAAACTACACATGAGTTATTGATTTTGACCGCTTCCCATCATTTGTTTGAGTAGAGGGTCCATTACCTCAGCCCACTTCCTGTACCCGGCTTTAGAAAGATGAAGCATGTCAATGTACAGCTCATCGACGAAGACACCATCCCTGTAGAAATGTGGACTCATGTCCAAAAATC
>JAQIXX010007658.1:0-10532 GCA_034700605.1 Willowsia nigromaculata | reverse complement strand
GAGGAGGAGGAGGTGGTGGTGGTGGAGTCTCTTTGGGTCCATCTTCTGCTGTGGCAGGAGCCTCTGGAGGAAGAAGCAGCATTTCAAAAAGCGCAGGACCGCCTGTGAATCCCTCTCCTCAAAGACTTAGTTTGATGGGTGCCGTTGGTGGAAGCGATCCACATTCCCCAGGGGATGGGGAAGACGGTGGCTTTCAGGAGAGGCTTATACCGCCCAGAAAGACTTCCGTTGAGACACAAACAATGACTGATGATTCCTATTATCAAAGGAAAATTACGCCACGAGTTCCTAAACGTCAGAAAAATAAGAAATATAATTATATGCATTTATAATATTACTTTTATGCTGATTCAATTTGGTTTTACGGACAAATTTTAATAAAATGTTTCTGTTATTGTTTGTTTTGGACATCACACAGGCTGTAAAATTGCCATATATTTGGCAACGGGAACTGCCGTTATTTTGGAGCCCGAAAGCGGTAGTTCTTGTACAGCAAAGGAGCTACTTCAAACAATCGTTGAGAGTGAAGAACTTGCCCTTCCGCCTTACGCTGGAGAAGTCTTTTCGTTGTGGATGGCTTCTTCTTATCTTGGTGAGCTTCAAGTTTCCAAATGTAATAATAACATACAAGGATACGCATGGAAAACATGTGCTCATATTCAAACCATTTCTAATTTGCAGAGGTCCAATTAAAGCCAAATCAGCAGCCGCTTGGAGTTCGGAAGAACTGGAAAAGGCTGTTGCACAATTACAGCTCAGCAACTCACATAGAGGCAGAGTCTGATGATCCAAGAATCTGTCTGCGTAGATCAGCGTTCTTGACGAAACAGGAGGAGATGCGTATCACGGATAGTAAAATTTTGGAACTTTTCTATGCAGAGGCACGTCACAATATCCTTAGTGGCCGTTACCCTTGCGAGGCTGATGACTATTCCATGTTAGGTGCTCTTCAAGCCGGAATTGAAATGGGGACCTATAACACTGAAATTCATACCTTTGAATTCTTTAGGTGGGCTTGGAACATTTGTGTTTTATTAGCAGTATCGTACATGTATACAAGAAATTAATACTTTGTATTTTGTAGGCAAAACCAACGCCAGTTTCTACCTGAACATGTTTGTGAAGCAACATGGATTCCATCGTTTTTATCAAATCGCAGAAAGAACTCTCCAGCATATCTCCTGTTGGAAAACTTTCGGCGGATTCCGCCCACAACGCCGTCCAGGAAGTTGGTCCGCAAGTATCTCGAGCTATGCTGGTCACTACCATATTATGGGTATTTGATGACGAGATTTTCTTTGCTAATTGTTGTATTGTATAATTAGTTAAATTCAATTACACGTGTGCTAACAAAGTTATTTTAATCTGAATTTTTAGGAGTGCGATGTTCCATGGTCAGGTTGAAAGCCCAGCGAAAGGCCTTTGGTCATTCCTCGACCATCCGGATAGCTTCGTTTTGGTGGCTATCAACAGCCACAGCCTTCATGTTATAGACTATTATAGAAATGTAATTGATTTCGATTTCGAACAGCATTCATATTTGTAGTAAATTGTAAATCATCATATTTGTCATGAGATGAAGAGTTGTAATGTAATGGTTGATCTTTCAGAGGATATTGGTTGGTGCGAGGTTCGAATCGTTGAAGGTGGAACTCGGCTGGCCTTCAAATGAGACGAACCCCAACTGCCTCCCCTGCCTTTTCCTTCAGTTCTCTGAACTTGAAAGCAGACAGAGTAAAATGCTACAAATCTTCTCGAAGCAAGCACCGATGATGGATGCCCTAATTAGTAGATTCCATAGGGCACGCAGCAGGTCACACCATGGCCTGGAATCCTGTGATGAAGTCGACGGACATGGAGCAATGGAAAATGCGGACATTGATGGAGGTAATCATCGCTTTCCAATCCCATAAAATTACATTAATTACATTACAATAATTTGGCATCATGAGAAACTAACTGTGATGTAATTTGTTTTCGTTTTCAGATTTCTTTGTATCGTTAAAAACAGTGACGCAGTGTGGAGAGGAGAACTCATGTCTATCAAATAAATTGAGTGAGCTAGCCCTCGCAGCATTTGACGAGGAAGGAATCTGTGTTTCCAAAGCAGGATCATGGGCTTTCGCTCAATAGCATTTAATGATGCACAATCGTTCTTTTTAAATTTTTGTACGTAATGTCTAGAGATGAAGACATGCATATTACTATATTTAAAAGAATATGTATGCCAAAATTATAACTAGGAAAAACTCTAGTGTTTTGGTGCGTTTTATATCTTTGTAAAAAGCGAAGCTCACGACAAGACAGCGGTTGCACTCTATGCATGGTAATTTATAAGCAGTTCTAGTAAGATTTTCCGGGAAAAGAACCAGTAATTAAATAGTTACTGGATATAAAATACAGATTTTTTTCATGTTGAACTCATTTTCGAAAACGAAATCCATATAATAATAGCGAGTGCATGAAGTGTTTACTTTTTTGTCAGTTATTGCGGGCGATACAATAACGAATATTTATCAGAAAGCGCAGAAATCAACGGACAGAACCGAATATATCGAGAACGAGAATATGTAATTAAGTACATCAATTACTCATCTATTTCTGCGTATGAATGTTTCATGTACTTTTAATCAGTGCAGATGTAACTTTAAAAACAAGATATATGTCTTCAATGAAAGGTTAGGCTATTTAAACATAAGCAGTGTTACGATATGAATCTTGTATAATTAGGCATAAAATTAATGTAAAGAGAAAGGAGTGATATTATTATAACTAATATTTATGAATACATGTGTTAGCGCAAACCATTCTTTGAACAAAAAATGTATCGATTGTAAATTATAATGTATCATTATATTGCACTTAACATTTTTAAAAGTTCTGTTGGTAAAAGTTCTGATTCAAAACAATATGTACTCTCGCATCAAAAAGAAGTTCTAGTCATGATGACATGCGTCTTCACTCCCCGTATCGTATCGCTTCACCAGAATTCCATTAAAAATCAATGCACAATGAGCCAATAGGCAACTACCTTCAATTTTGTTCTTCTACTACCTATGTATCATTTGTGAACTGAAATTTCGTCTAAGGTTGAAGGTTATCACGTATATATGAACCAAATAATATAATTAACAGACTTATATAGTACTTATATATACTTACATTAATGTGGTGATGATCTAATAAGGTACTATATAGGCTATTGGTAGAAAATCCTCCACAAACTATTCGTTTCTAATTATCAAAATCCCGAAAACTACTTTTACTTTTTTAACTAATGAGTTGAGTCATGTTTAATACATAATTGAAGGATCTTTTAGTCTTTTTTATATTCAACTTTGTACTTTTTGTATGATTCAAATTTAAATACTACTGAATGGACAATTAACCTTATAAGTACACGCTACTATGATAATGAAATAATCTACCTAGTCACTCCACCAGAAAAAAAAAACGATTCTCAGAATGTATAATGCTCATTGATTCCCTTATATTTTTTCGATATCAAACCCTTTTTGTCGATCTCCAACTCTACACAATATCATAATTACTCTTAGGAAGTATTTTACGTTGTAGGCAGTTACTCTTAACCTGTGTTCTCCATTAACCATGTACTTTCAAATTTTCACTCATTTAAACAGTATTCCAATAATTTATTCCTGATAGAACATTTCCTAATACTAAGTGTTGCAATTACAAAGTGCATAGGTTAACCGAGTACTAAAACGTGAAAAGTGAATCATGGTATAAGCTTTAAACAGTTGAAAAATAAATCATTGGTACTACAGAGTGTGTAGGCTTGATCTTTCTGGAGAAAATTAGGCGTTAATAAGCCACCTACTTATACGAGTTAAATTAAATAATAGATTTAAGATGGGTTATGTACTACTAACGCATAAAGTAACTTGTACTGAATTGAAAGTGCGTAAGTAACTTTAAGTTAAGAATTTCTTACAAAAAATACAATGTTTCCACACAAGACAGAAATGCTTGAAGTGCACAACAAAGCAACACACAAAACTTGGATCTTCCGTTCTAAGTCAGATATCAGCAGATAAATAGCCTTGTGTGTTAATGGCAGATGAATGACCTGCATATGAGGTTATTTACGATAACATATGAAAATCCTCAACTTTCAATTAAACATTGTTGTGCGCATTTCTTACAATTTGGGAAAGTTACATTAGATCTCTTTAATTAAGATTTATACAAAATACAAGTAATGCATAAATAATTGTACTTGGATAAATGAATACAAAATAATACTTTTATATAGTAAATATAAATAATTATTACGCGATAATACGATATATACGTACTTATATATTATGGATAAATAAGTTAATACAACCACATTTGTCGCAACGTTGAAGAATTAACGATCGCAATTCTACAGAAGATTCCATCATCGTAAAATGTAAAACTCTAAATACATAATAATGTGTAGCGTCTAAGATGTTGGTTGTAAAAGCAAAGTTTGAAAATATATAATTCTGTGAATTGGAATCGTTAAGATTACAAAGCAAAAATTCGTTTTAAGGTACTCTCCACTACTTAAGTCACAAAAACATTAAACTCTACGAACGTACTTGAATGTCGTGTATAAGTCACAACCGTTTGTTTTTGCATTGAACTCCTTTGAAACGCAATGGTATTTGATAACAAGAAAACGAATTATTATCGAATAAAATATCACCTGAAAAACTATCATTTCTGCTATTGTTATTCTCACAACCGCTTGATACGTCAATACTTTCCTCACTGGTCATCAAGGAAGGCCGTTGTTGGTATTGTATTTTAATTTTGAAACATTTGCCTGTCTTAACTTTCCTTGACTGGGGGAAACCATAAGGTCTTGGTGACATAGTTGGTTCTGTATCCACACTTTCACCACTTGCAAATTGGGAGTTTATCCTTTGGTGCAATGTAGGTGGAAGTGTTGGCAAACGAATCACATCATTGTAGTAGCTGTTTCCATTTATAATAGAACTCAAGTCCCCCAAAGTGACTAGACAAATGTGAGCATAAGTCTTTTGCAACGGTTTGGTGGCGAAATCCATGAGGTCAGCACTGGTAATCAGTTTCCTGCCGGAATTAGGAATTGCATACATGTTATTTCTTTAGACTTTCATTTAGAATTTGAAAGATGATAAAATTAGGGATATGGATGTGACCACTTCAAAATCAATATCTAATTACAAATTGCATACTTGTAGAACTGACGGAGGACAGAGCTCTCAAACTTGCTGCTAGCTACTTTGGAAATTAGAGTGCTTTCATCAGAAACCCATGGAAAAGGTAGGTCAAAGCAGTAAACCTCTTTGGGGCAATATAACGAGGGTCCAAGAACTAATGCCACAGACAGAATCTTCTTTGGAAGCCCTGATGTGGTCACTCCCAAGTTTGTCCCGGCAGTATCCGATATTAGCCGTTGAAAAATCTGGAGGAAAAATGAAAAAAGCACATGTTTGTCATTATAGTCATTAACAAGAATATATAATTTGCTTAATCTAAATTAAATCTTAAAAATAACCTCCAGGGATGATCGAATTGCATTATATGCTTTAGATTCCACTGCTATTGCCTGTCGTTTGTGCCTCTCTAGTTTGCTCGATAGGATCCGTTTCCTCCTTTCCGTTAACTATACAAAATTAGAATTGTCAATCAGACTGATAAAACCTTATCTTCAACGTTTTGAGGAAAACTATAATACAGTTGATTATAGCTATATTTAGTAGACAAACCATTGAAGAAATTCTATCCCTTGGTGCCATTGATTCTGAGGATTTCCGAACATGCTCCATATCTGAATTAGCTTCCAATTGCAGAGTTTGCACAGTATTTTTTAAATCCTGACTTTTCGTCACATCCTCGTCAAATTTCTTCTGCTGCAAAGCGGAAATTTGCAACTGATGATAAGGCATAGGTATTTGCCCCCGTTGGTAAAGAACATAGGTCAAGCCAGCTTCCACAATGGACGCTGTCTGAGAACTCGTCAAGGCACCTTCCACAGGAAATAGCAGCTCCATTCTCACTTATCTTTACAACTGATTAAAAAAGAAAGACAATAATACATGCAGAAAAGATAGATAGTGGGAAATGGAAAGCAAGAAAACATAAGGCTATCTTTCACTTTTCGCCCTCATCTCATCACCAAGCATGCATCGCATCATCATCATATGAAAAAACAAGAAACGGTCAACAATTTCATATGAGCAGGAGCACTGCATCAGCAGCAGAAGTAGCGCATGTGCTACTGATTGTCTCCTCACAATCTCACATGAAAAATTTGGACTGTTTCTTGTGATTGAAGAGTGGGTGGATATATTGAAATTAAATTATTGCGATACAAATCCGTTTTCAGGATACTTATTCAATAGCATTTTCAATTCAGTGGGCAGCAGCAGCGATTGGCAAACAAAATGTTTCATGCGTAATTTTTTAAAAATACTGAGTTGCAGTCACATTTATTGTGCATTATATGAATGATTCACGATTAAAACAAATTCCAAAATTATTATTCTATGCTCCTCATGATTTATAAATTATAATTCCCTCAATGTGTTCAATCAGCATTCATTTTACTTAAATGCACCATGCCTCACTCAAATTTTAAGTTTCCAAGCTGAGAAATGCTCACACGATTCCCCTTGTCATAGAAAAGATGGAAGCCTAAAAATATTCTCAAAACCTCCAGTTTTCGTTCCATATTATACTTTTTGTGCTGCACATTGTCATTGTCAAATCACAGTCTGTCTGTTGGTCGAGCCTAAATGCTGCAAAGTGCCGACATTGTATCCCTTCCATGAAAATGTTTACCCACAATATTTGCCATAATTCATGCAAACTCCAAGTCTTGGCCCTTGACCCATCTACACAGAAACTCATCCAAATTCGTCCATTATTGAGATTAAAGTTGAAATTCACTTCATGCACGGAAGCAGGGAAGATGTATGAAATGTGCAGTAATTTACGGGCAGTAAATCCTGCACCCTTACCCCGTAGCATCAATTGCTCAAACTCAAATAGTAAAGCAGAAACGCAAGACAAAGGACAACCCTAAGCGTGTTCTATGCGTAGTACCAATTCTACTTGACTATATAGTTTGTTGATTGGTTGGTAGTTCATAAAAAGACGTTTCAAAAGCATAACGTACCTAGTCGACGTTTGAATACCTATGCTGTTGTGCGAGAGAATAGAACCGTGAACAAGAGAATTGAGGCACCCCAGCACGAACAGATTCACAGAAAGATCGACAAATCCACAACAAGCTCGCACTCGCATGAAACGTTACGTTACGAATTACAAGTATTGGTAGTACCAAGAAGCCCAAGGAAAAAGGGTTTAGTCAAGTTTACTTTCTATCCAGCCAATGTATTTCAATGAATGAGCGAGATGAGATGATGAGTATTTATAGGATTCTACAGAGAACCTCATGCAAGAATCATTGTTATTGTTGGTAAAACTATAACGTAAGTAATCGTACACAGAGAAGATAAATATAACTAAAATTCTATTATCCTCGCCATGTTAAAATTCCTCTGTATATATTTGATATTTACTTTTACGAATAGATAGACAGGAAAAGTGATGATAACAGACGAACAAGGAGAGCACATACACAGAAGGCAATTTTTCTGCTGTTTCTAACGTTCATCTCGTCTCACAAGAGGTAATAAAAGTGCCATATTTTCGCTTTCCACTTACTCAATTCTACTCATTTCTCATCATCCAAGTATTTTCCTCTAGTCTAATCTCAACTACATCAACATCTTAAAACAGATTTTGTTTTCAAGTTAACACCACTGGCACACTCAAAGACAGGCTATCTATCCTCCCTGTCTTCAATTTCTAAGAAAAAATTAGCCCAAAGATTGTTTTGATGAGTTATAAAAATTTCAATCAGCAAATAATTTGCCAGTAAAAATATTATGATGATGGCAATATACAAAGCGTAATAACAAAGTAGACGGAATATGTATATCTTATTATTATAAACCTTATCTACTAGGCAGTCCGCCTCATTTTTATAATTGTTAGGGAGGGTGGTGACTGGTGACGTATGTGGACAAAAACATTTAAATTGATTCACAAAATTGTTTAAGGATTTCAAATAAACTATTTTGAAGGAGGGAAAAAATCGACGATAGTTGAACAGTGATTCTTTCGTTTCACGTTGAAGAGGGGTCAATGAATTATTTCTCAAGATGGGAAATTTAACCGCCCAGTGCGCGCACTCGTCCACTTGGATTTTTAGAGGCTACTAATAATGACGGGTTTCACATATCTACCGAGTTGCCCATGGATTGTGGGAGAACTTTAAATGTATTATGAACTGTAAATGAATTAGTTTGTAAGGCTCTTTTAAATTACTTCCAGTTAATTGAACTAAACTAATGGTAGACTGATATTCATCTCATAAAATTCACTTTAATTTAGTGTGTGTAGTGTGTAAGTTCCTTCGGTGTGCTACATACTTTTTAGTGAACTATTCGCACAATTTGTTGAAGAAAATTGACACTGAATTAGACGGGTCAGATATCATTGCGTGTATGTTAATCGTGGATTGTGCGTCAATGTCAATACTGATGAAAAATATTATTAAATTGCAATAGAATAACAGTTGGCTGGCAGTTACTCTACGGTGCGTCGAGTCGTTCCCCCAATAAAGGGACAAAAACATTTTTATATTTTCTTGGGGAAAAGTGGTAAGCAACTTATTTTCAATATCAATTATGTAGAAATTTCACTTCTATTCTTGTATTATCTCCTTCGTTCATACAATGGCAAAAACCTCCCTTTAATTGGACATGCAGTTGAAAGGGTGAGTAGGTAATAGGCATAGAAAGGTCAATGTTAATAATATTATGTTTAATGTTTGTAATTTTTATAGTACATAATACAATTCTGATAGAGGTGGTTAATGGTAGGGTAGGGTTTATGGTGTGGTTGACTTGACTGTGCATTTTTATTTTACTCACACCACTACCACAAAAAAATTCTCTGACGAGAGGGACTTTCTTGTAATTTCTAGAATAACATGTTTCCAAAAAGCTGAATGCGGGCAAAAAATGTATTGATTGGATTTTTTCAACTTTCAAGACCTCTATAGTCGAAATAGTCACTATGATACGATTGAATATCACGACATGTCAGGTGTCACGATTGAAATGAAAATTTAAAAAAAGGGTTGCCATCACACAAAACATCCCCTTCTCTCTGCATTGACATGTGTGCACTTTTATCATCTTTCTAACTTCAAACTACAAAAACTCCAATGTTGGATTACATTTTACATTTCTTGGGGCTAAGTAAGTAACATAAGCAATTTGCCAATAGAGATCATAATTAAAACTTCGTAATCTGTCACGGTGGTAACAGTAAATTAAAGGTGGAAAGAGCTATATATTCAGGCTTACTGAAGCCATTTCACTGACTTCATTTTTATCTTCATACCCAATTAATTTTATGTCATATGTTAGTGTGAGTATGAAAAAATACTCTGGACGGAAATCAATAGCTGGAGTCTGGCTCACTCTTAGTCTTTGGGCTTTACTCTGCTTTCTTTCCCTATCAACCGCAATAAATGTAAACGATATAAACTTTTCATTAGCTAATTAGTACTGGAAGGAAGTTCAACTTGTACTGTCACTAAAATACTTATGTGAATTACTAAAATGAATATGGCATACGCTTAGTTTAAGATTTCAGAATATTAGCAGAGTTTAGGAAACGGTTTTAACTTTTATAGTATGGTCATTATTGCATTGGTAAATAATTTATATACTGTGTTTTTAATTATGATTGTCTTTTCTCCATTGTGTATCTAGACGCTGCAGTGCTGTGAAAAGTTCTTCTAACCAGACAAAACATCCAGACTCGTGGTTGTAGCTAGGATTTAAAGAGTCTAAAGCCGGGCCAATCAGAAGCAGGCGAAATTGATCCCAATCTAATTGAACTACATCGTCTCCTGGAAAATCTTGCTAAACGGGGCGAAGCAAAGATGTCATCTCCCGTTACAGCGCAGCTGATACTGATACAAGGAGATTCGGAAAATTTTCAGCCCTTGATTGAACTCGAAAACACCAATGTAATTAGCCATTAAAAATTAAGTTAATATTTACATTTTCAATCATGTGTTGTTCTTAAAACCTTACTTTTACATGTTTGTTTGTTTAGCGCTCCATTGGCAGGGCTCAAAACTGTGACATAATCTGGGGCTCTCTCCAGATTTCAAGGAAACATGCCACTCTGGAGTATAATGTGCCTACATGGTACATTCGTGATACTGTAAGAAAAATTAACATTGTGAATATTATTTTGTTCTTAAATTAGGAATACACTCGATTTTAAAATGCTTTGAATCATTTTTGTTTTATAGAGTACAAATGGTCTGTCAGTCAATGGCATAAAATTGGTGAAGGGAGAACTTTTCCCCCTGAAAGATACTGATATTATCAGTTTTATTCCAACTGGAACGGTAAGATATCGATTCAGATATATCGTTACCGCGTCGCCAACCAGGGGCTCTC
>JAQIXX010007657.1:0-10536 GCA_034700605.1 Willowsia nigromaculata | reverse complement strand
TAATCGAAAAAGTCCAAATGGATCCGCCGTCAACTGCCCATGCTATGCATTCTCTTTATATTTTAAAACTCGTTGATCGCAGCAACTTCCATCGGATCTCCAAAGACTGTTCCAGTTCCATGAGCCTCCACGTATGAGATAGTTTCCGGGCTTTCCGGTCCTATTCTGGCGTCAATGAGTGCCTCCTTCATAGCTCGAGATTCAATATTAGCTGTGGGAGTTCCCATGCTATTTGATATACCTTCTTGAGTCATAGCGGAGCCTCCCGTATGTGATCACCGTCTTTATGGCATATGAGAGCCGTTTGAGAACGAACCCTGCTCTTGCAGGCCGTTGGCGTCATCAGAGAATGGTTCGCAGTGACCATCAGGAGAGATGACCATCGTGATCTCATCTTTGTTAAATGGATACTTCAGCATGTTCACTCCGCAAGCCAATGCAAAATTTGCCCAGACATTCCCAGAAGGAAGAAAATTCTAGCTGCCACTGCTCCAACTCAGGTCCCCATGTAATACTGGTTAACTTTCATATTCCCAGAATGGGCGATTATGCCTTTGTAGTCAATTAGCCAGCATCCCTAAAACTGACCCCCAAAGCTTGCAGCTCCGTATTTTGAAAAGTTACTTTTATTACGCGACTGCAAATCATTTTAAACTTCTTTCTACAAATATTACCTACATTGAAATGAACAAATTTCTAATCGTTATTAACCTTAGTATTTGAATGAATCGAATGCATTGCTTTTCTTCTTTATCAATCATTTTATTCACAAAAACATAAAAAATGTACAGAAGATTTCGTAACTAACAATTAGCTTGAACATGATAATCTCAAAACTTGCTCTCTTGAAAAAAGCTGTAACAAAAATAGTTTAATAAATTGCATTTTTGCTGTTTTAAAAGTCAAATTTCAACCTGAAACAGGCACGTCTCACATTGCCCCACTCACCCGTCTCACCTAGTTCGAGATTCACACCCTCCTTGTGTCTTTGCAAAGTCAAGTGAGTATCAATTAGGCTTTTCATCATAAGGCACCCACGCTTATCACACTCGAAACAGTTAATCTTTCAAGTTTTGATGAAGTACATATTACGTTTATTACAGTACAGCAAATCGCTTATTTATAATTTTTTTTTGCAGGGTACGACTATCCCTCAATGTAAAATTCTCAGGCCAAAAAATCCGGGAATAGCTGAAAAAACTGGACAAGCGGAATGTACAAGTCCTTAGAGACATCATCGGTTGACCTAGCATATCCTAGCTTCCTCCTCAGTGAAATTGAAACCTATTTGAGTTAAAATGCCAAATAAACAAAAAAATCACAAAAATTTACATAACATTTAATTACCTACATCCTATGTTTCCCAATAAGTAGTGTCACTACTAATGAATGACATTTCCTAATACACCATTAATTTATGAATAAGACTTCATAAAAGATAAAGATACAATTTAGGAATTAGAAGATTAAGCGTTATCATTGTTTTGTAGGCTTACTGGGAAGGTGGTGGTAACCTCATCATTATGATTCTTATTAGAAGCTCGCTAGAAGTCCTTCAAATTTAATCACAACTTTGTTGCAATTTTCATTAATGTCGTTTTTAGATGCTTCTTTATGAGCTTGAAGAGAGAAAGAAAATTTTTGAGAAAGAGAAAGCCGCTAGAAAACGAAAGATTTCATTAATCCTTTCGCAAGGCAACAACAGATCACTAGCAAAAGGCTAAAAAACTGTTGAGCTTTAATATAGTTGCAGCAAGAGAACGATTTGATAGAAAAAATTTTTGTTTTTGTAAAATTAAGTTGTTCAGGTGGGCATATTATTGATATGCAAACCTAAACAGTATGTACCTTGTCTACGGGATTATTAGGAGCTTAAATGACTGCAATCATATGCGAGTGGCAGCAACCAAAAATTGTTGTTTATAGAAGGACATTTGTACTTTGAACTTATTGTGCTGTTTAAAAGATACTTTCAAACTTTTACTGATATGTGAATACTAACAACATGATGCTTTTGACGATTACTTTGATTAAGCTGAACTCTGAAAGCTGAAAGCTTCCAAATGGTATTATATATCCTGATTAGGGTTATGTGTAAAGCGGAGAAAATGCAATTTGCCGTGAACAATGCGTATTACATTTTCATGCAGGGGCTGAAGAATGTATGCAGCATAAGTATTAACCCCAACCTTTCCATACTGCTGAACAATTCAAAGATATCATGTATTTAACATTATTTAAAAACTACCATAGCCTGAAAATATTACATTAAATATTGGTGTGGGCCAGTCCACTAGTAAAGCTTCTGTAGAAAATCTCAAGCACGGTAACCACATATGGGGACTTTTACGAGGCTATGAAGTATCTAAAGAGGGCATTTAGAAAAGCATGGGAACTATTGGGAACACCAACATTGCATTGTAAATCTTTGGCAATGATGAAGGCACTAAAGGATGTCATGGTTGTCCCCAAAAGGTCTCCTACGTTGAAGCTCATGGTACCGGGACCGCTGTAGGAGACCCAGTGGTTCTGATGAAAACAAATGTGGGGCATACTGAGTCATGCTCAGGAATCACGGGAATCATGAAGGTCATCTTGTCTATGCAACACGAAATCCTTTTCGAAACTAAATCCAGCAGTTAATTTGGTTTCTGTTCCAGCCATTATTTCAACGAAGTAAATGGAAGGGAAGAGGATCTTAAGGATGCCGTGAATAGCCAAAATAAGCTTTTTATGGATCACTGGAACAGATGCCCGCGTGATTGTCGAAAAACCACCTTAGGAGAAAATTAGCATAGTTCTGGGAGTGAATTCAAACATGGAAAGATCCTGTCATTTAATTAAACTCTCAACAAAAACCAAAGAAGCAATGCTACTTTTCTTGTAAAAACACCAGGTTGCAATTCAGACAAGCAATGAGACTGATATCGCTGTTAGTGCTAACTCTGGATGTGCCAATTTTCTAATCAGAACTGCTATAGTCGCCAAAAAAATAGAGCTTGTGAAATAATTCATTAGCAAAACTATATTCACGGAAAATTTTATCCCGACAGTATGGGGAAAATCTGTTTTCTGTACACCGGACAAGGCAGTGTCCAGGAATGGCAAAGACGCTTTACAACACAAGTCCAGTTTTCCGAATTCATTTCGACCAGTACATTAAATTAATCAAGGACACTTATAGCACCAATAATACTGACGTGTTTTGACCCAGTACACCGGACTGTTGTAATAGATTGATAGGACAATTTACAGTTGCACATCAACTTTCTGTGTGGAATATGCACTGCTTAAATTGTGGGAGGTATGGGGAGTAATACCAGATTTTGTTCTGGAACAGAGCTTGGGTGAATTTTGTGCAACCGTGTGTGCTGGCATTCTGAACTTTGAAGATGCAATCGAGCTGGTATCAGTGAGAAGTCGATTTATCGATGAGCTACCATGTGCAAAATTGCTGGTCAATCAAGAAGACCGCAGAGAGAAAAAGTAATAAAACAATTTGTTGGTGAAGATACGTAGGTATTATCAGAATTCATGCCTAGACTTTCATAGCTCATATCTTTAGGAGGGCTCGCTCAATTAAGCTTATCTGGCTATCATGTTATATTATGAAACTCTGGCTTTCAAATGATGGATTGTTTATGGCAACCGGTATTTGCTGCGAAGAATGCCGGGTCTCAATGTCCAGGTTAAGGAATTTCACTTTTTTGCATGTTCGTAGGCAGTGTCATTTTCGTAAACTTCCTTCCATGCCTGTAATGTTTCAATCTGGGCAACAAAAAGTAGTTAGATGTGACAACATAAGGGATGTGGGGAAGGGCATACAGATTAATTAATCAGGTGCCCTGTTGTTTCTTCTTCCCTACCATCAAAATGTGGGAGGGTGAATTTTCATGTCATACAAAAATTTCGTCATTACATTCTTCTTGACATTTTTTCTTGCCGCAGACTTCCTTAATCTTTCTAAAGACATTGGAATAAGCTTACCTGATTAACGTAGCGCCTATATGAAATAACTCCAACAAGATAACTCCCATCCGGTCCCAAAGTACAAGTATAATAATTTAGAAAAAGCAAGCGTTTTGTAAAGCCTTGGGAAAAGCAGGATGTCAGCCTTCCGTGAGGCATTGTGGGGACTGTTTCATTTATTCATTCTCACGATGAAGGACCCATATTGCATCCCCAGTCACGATTTATCCCATGAAGAGATTCTCAGTCCATCAAAAAAAGGTTTTAATTTTTCTGACCTGGCTGCGCTCAAAATTACCCTTGCAAATGCAATTATATCGCTTGAGTATTAATGCATGGTATTTCTTCATAACAAATACCAGCTGCCAATAGCAACCCGTCTATAGAAAGCCAGACTTTTATACTATCAGATGATATGCTGGTCAGATTTTTTGATTATGTCGTCTTAGAGATATGAGCTGCGAAAATCTAGGCACGAATTCTGATAATACCTACGTACTTATAAAATACTTGATTTGGCTGCGATCAATTATTTTCAGCAAACTGTGATTGCCGAGGACTCCGATTTGATCCTTGATTTTGCAGAATTTAGTGCGAATAATGGCAATCAAAATTGCATTGTACTGTAAGCTCCCCACGCATTTCATTCAACAAGTATGAAATACTATCTTGGAAAAGTACCGAGCTGTGGTGGACACTATTCAAAAGCAGGACACACAAAAATGCAATGTACATTTCAGCTATAGTCGGAGATATGGTCATAGGAAATTATGTTGATTTTTTAAACATTGGGTTGATCATATCAGAGAGAAAGTGAACTTTGCGAGCAAGAAGACAGTAGAGCTTGGATGTAGCATTTTTCAAATAGAAACTGGACTACAAGTTGTGCTCTCAGCGCTGACAATGATGAACAATGACAAAAATTTTATGCGCCTTTCTTCACTCAAAAAAACTAACCGGTATGGGAAAGAATGGTGACTAACCCTAATTTTATGCATTCTTTAAAAAAATTGCCATAAATTGTTTTGGAAGTGAAAATCAGAAGTTTTGAGTGAAAGAAGACACCGTGGATGGAAGTGGACACCAGACACCATATTCATTGTAACCCGAAGGCATTTCGAAATACTTTGGAAATAGTTCAATAGTTAAGTACACCTTTTTGTGCAGTAATTTGTGTTAATTATTTGGTGGTCAATAAAGCTACCACTCTGAAAAATTCACCGTTGCCTGTCTAGTCCAGTCTAATTATAATTTTTTAATAAAAACATACAATAATATCACCCTGCTTCAAAATCATCTATATATATTTAATGCACCAAAATATATTAAATTTTATTAAAAGCCGTTGCAACTGACAAAATGAAGATTCTTTAAAAAATAATTATAAATCCTTAAATTCATTTTTTCTTTTGAATTTTCGTCTTAAGAATCACAAAAGGTTAAGTTTCTTGTGATATTTTTTAAAACTTACACATCAAGGTTTCAGTTTCACTGCGTTCTTGCTCACATTCAAAAACTTCAAACTGTTCTCTGGTATGCTCAATAACCTCACTTGGGATTAGACCTACTCTCAGTTCAGAAATATGCGCCCATATTATTGGATCCATCTGAACACGAAGTCTTTGGCGACACAAGCTGAGGATGCTTTTTAACAGCAACGTGATCATCAGTTTCAGTAACGCCAAATGAGCTGATACCGGCAAAACATCTTTCTAACATTTTCTTCCTTTTCATACGTTCCATAGGATCCACAGCAGGCGCCGGGCTCAATAGAGTGGTTCGTTTTGGTAAGGGTGGGGTGGTGCTGCGTGGACACGATTACCTTCATCATTAATGTTATTCCAGAGCATGACTCAGTATGCCCCACATTTGACTTCACTGAGCCAATTTTCAGAGATTCCCTTTGACTGGGGGGATTTTTTGCCTCAGCTAATGCAACAACTTCCACCGGATCTCCAACGGTTGTTCCAGTTCCATGAGCCTCCACGTATGAGTCGCTTCCGGTGCTATTCTGGCGTCAATGGGTGCCTCCTTCATAGCTGGGAATTAACATTGAACAGCAGAAATTTCCGATGTCCATTTGAAGACTACAGACTTTAAAACCTCATCAACAGCGTCGCAATCTTAATTCTTGACGATTTCAATCCAACTTTCCACAGCTTTATGAAGTTGTGGGGTAGCAACCTCCTGATTAATATTCTTTGTAGCCTCTTCGAGCATTTTGGGAGGAGTCACAACTTTGTGGCAATTTTCAATATTGCTGTTGTTGGATAATGCTTTATGTGCTTGAGGGAGAGAAAAAATTTTAAAAGGAAAAAGCCGCTAGAAAAAAATATTTCATTAGTAATTCCTCTAAGCCACGACAGATCACTACCAAATGACCATCCTTTAAAGCATTTCATTAAATATTATTAGTTAAAGTAAAATGAAGCGTATGTTAAAGCGTATAAAATATTTCGTAGATGGAAAAACGAGATATCAATGGTGAAGCTGATGGACTACCCAGACGAAGCCAGAAAAGTAGATTTGCGAAAACTAGGAATGATTGAAAAGCTTTCATCCATCTATTCGCTAGAAATTTATGAACAGGATGTGAAGCAACTGGATTCAGGTTCATTGTATTCATTCATTCATCATTAATTCATTCATTGAGCATTGTAACTCGAAATCAATGCTAAATGTTTTGGCAGAAGTTAAATAGCTAAGCACACTTCTTGTGCAATTATTTTTGTTAATCAAATTTATATCGTAATCCTGTTATAATAAGAGCCAAACTTTGCTATACATCTGACCATAATTAATTGACCAAAATATTTCGAATTTTAATAAAAGACGTTGTAATAACAAACTAGATATTATTTAAAAAATAACTACAAATTCTTAAATTCAGTTTTCTTTTGGTTTTTCGACTTAAGAATCTCAAGAAGTTAAGTTTTGAGCTGTTTTTTAAAATTTACTCGTAAAGGTTTGAGTTTCATTGCATTATTTCTCGCTTTCAAAAAGCTCAAACTGTTCTCTGGTATGCTGAACCCAATATTCCTCGTTGACTTTTGATTAGATCTCCTCTCATTCCAATAAAGTGCGCATATGTTATTGGATCCATCTGCAGACCAAGTCTTTTGAGACACATTGTGAGGAGGCTTCCCTACAGTAACGTCAGTATTAGTACCAGTAATGCCGAATGAGCTAACAGCAACAATTATAGGTTTTTCTGATCTTTTCTTCTATTTCATACGTTCCATTCCATTGGAATCAGAGCAGACACAGTATCTTAATTAATAGTTAGTTAGTTTCTCAACAGTCACCTCCAATCCTACGCAATTACGCTATTAGTGGGGTTCATTTTAGGGAGGTTTCTTGGTGTTGATCTCGTGTTGCATGGACAAGATGACCTTCATGATTCCTGTGATTCCAGAACATCACTGTGTGCCCCACATTTCTCTTTACTGAGCCAGGGTGGGGTGAGGATATCAGAGCTATTGCAGCGAATTCCATTGGATCTCCAATAGTTGTTCCAGTTCCATGAGCCTCCACATATGAGAACGCTTCCAGTGCTATTCTGGTGTCAATGAGTACCCTCTTCATTGTCAGAGACTCACAATAAACCGTAGGAGTTCCCAATATTTTTATGCACATTCTTGAGTCATAACCTGAGCCTCTCAGTAGCCCTCTGACATGGTTCCCATCTTTGATGGGATCTGAGAGTCTTTTAAGAACAACTAATCTTATCCCGTTACCCTAGCAGAGCCGTTGGCGTTCACATGTGAGAATGTTTTGCAGTGACCATCAGGAGAGCCCACCATCGGCATCAAATCCTTGTTGAATGGATGCATCAGCATGTTCGCTCCATAAGCCAACGCCAAATTTGTATTCCATTTTGAAGCGATGTGTGAAAGCCAAGTGCACAGCGACAGTGGCAGAACTACATCCCACCGGATTCTGTTGCAATCTTGACCCAGCAATTTCCGGATGAATAGAGATTCTGGCTGCCGCTGTCCAAATTGAGGTCCCCATGTGTTTCTGATTATCTTCCGTCTTTCCAGATTGTACGATAATGCCTTGTAGTCAATTAAACAGGATCCAAAAACTGACCCCCGAAGCTTCCAGTTCAATACTTGTAAACGTTACTTTTATTACGTAATTGCAAAGCAGTTTAAACTTTTTTTCAAACAGAATTATATTTGAATAATCAGTTTTCTCAGTGCTTTTAACCTTAGTATTTGATTGACTCGAATCCAATGCATTTTTCATTGTCAATCATTTCATTTACATAAACAATAAAAAATACACAGAAGATTTTGAAAATAACAAATAGCTTGAGTCTGATAATCCCTTTAAAAAGCTGTAACAAAAATAATAAATTGCGTTTTTGCTGTTTTTAAAGTCATTTTTCCACCTGAAACAGGCACGTCTCAAACTGCCCCAATCACCCAACTCAACCCTCTCGAGATTCACCACCTCTCCGTTTCTTAGCAAAGATCAAGTGAGCATCAATTATGCTTATCATCATTTACCATCCATTTATATCAATCTCGAAACAGTAAATCTATTAATCATATCGAAATTCCAGAGTGGCTGGTCATATCCTGCCATGTTGCCTGCATTGTGGATGATCAAATACACCGTTTTGGTGTAACCAATCACATCGTTGTCCACTCTCCAGATAACCCTGTCCACCAAAGGAAACTCCAGTAATCCTGACCACTTAAATTTCTTGATCTTTGCAGTGACCGTCGTGTGCGTGCACTTTCGTGCTGAATGTCTTCGTAAATTTGTTGGCCAACGCTGGGTACCAGGATATTTTTTAGCTTGTTGAGAAATCAGCAGGCTTGGGTAATCACCACGGTTTTGTTTAGTGATTGTGATTAATTGAAACTTTTGTTTTTAATAGTGATTAACATCAATGGCAATTACGGGTGATTAGATGATTAAATGATGAATGAAAATGCAAGTGGGATTCTGATTAGTGATTAAATTAAATTACACTTTATTTACTTTGGCAATGTAAACAAAATAGACTGGAAACAAGGGAACTTTTTGTAATGGCTAGAAAGATGAGTAATTTTTTGCAATGTTTGTGTAGGCAGGGAACTAAGCTAAGAAAAGTATTGACAATGCATCTTATTAAAAATAAAACGAGCGAGAAAATTATGATAATTTTCGTTCTACTGAGATGATTGATAACGTGATTAATCAGTGACTAAAGCTTGCTGGTTTCAGGATTAGTGATTGTGATTAAATGTGAAAAATCTGAAAGGGGATTGGTGATTAAGTCATTAACTTAATCACCAATCCCGTCTCTCTCATTCTCAGTCATTTTTATTTACAAATACATTTTTAAAAACACATAATATTTCGTAACTAACAGTCTGAACATGAAAATCAGGACTGGAGACTTGCTCTCATTAGAGGTTGTAACAAAAATGAAGTATAATAAATTTCATTATTGCGGTTTTAAGGTTAATTTTCAACCTGGAGCACAGCCGTCTCATAATACCACACTCACTCAGCTAATCCCACTTGTGCTTTCACTGCTTTATGCGCTTTAGGGGGGAAAATGTGAGAAGGAGAAAGCCACTAGAAAAATTAAGATTTCAGTGTATAATGGTCTCATGCAGGAAAATGATCGAAATCAAAATTTGAGAAATCAGTTTTCAGGGTTACATATATATGGGGTAACTTAAATTGGCATAAATTAGAGCGGTAATTTTTACTGCCAATGGTATTTTTACCAAACTAATTCCCATTAGCACATTTGTTGTAGTCGAGTGCCGCTTTTAGTTGTCAATATTTGTCCACTATACTATATTTGAATCAGGTAGTTCGTGCTTCACACAATTTGCAGGGAAGTGATATAGTGAAAACTTTGGATATTAGTAAACTGGACTTCTGACTTCACTATGACAAATGTACGAATGGAAATTAATTTAGTAAAACTACCATTAACAGTAAAAATTATCGCTCCAATGGTAGATGTTAATATGTTTTTAGGCTTTAAACTAGGTAATTTCGTTTTTACGACAAATAGTTTTGCTTATTAATATGTTGCACATTTTATAAATTTTGTCTTAATCTAAATTGTTTATCACATTGTAAAAAAGACATGATTTGCGGAAATTTCTCCAAAGGAGGTGGAACTCATGGATCCCCAACATCGACTTCTTTATGAGCTCGTTTGGAAAAGTTTGGAGGATGTCTGAAAAAATCCTCGCACTTTACGTGGGACCTCTGGTTCCGTATTTATTGGTTCTTGGCAGAAAGACTTTTGGGATATTCTCCAAAACAAATTCCGAATTCTATCAACCATACATGAGTATACAGTCATATCACTCGATTGGGGCTACTGCCGCCAGAATTTGATTTCTTCTTGGAATGACGGGTCCAAGTATTTCCACAGAGTCCGGCTGCACCTCAGCTATTGCTACTGTCCATTTGGCATGCAGGGCGCTACAAACTTGGGAAACGAATTTAGCCTTTTGCTTTTGGGGTAAACTTGCTTTTACATCCGTTTGATAAAGATGTGATGCATATGGTAACTTCTGGTGATTGTCACTGTAACACATTCTC
>JAQIXX010007656.1:0-10537 GCA_034700605.1 Willowsia nigromaculata | reverse complement strand
GTGCATCTCTATCCAAATATTATTGCTTCTTCATGGACCTGACATAGATATCATAAGGTAGGCAGGCAGTCCGATTTTTGCGTAGTTCATTTTCATGAGTACATGCTATGTATGCATAAAGCATGTTGCTGCATTCGGATGGGTTAGCAATTTGCATGGATGGGCATTTGGCATTTTGCTCCCACTCTCTAATGATCCGCATTTCCTTTCCATGAAAACTGATTGTTGTCAGAAGTTGGGAGTTGGGATTACTTGATAATTTTCTATTCAATAAATAATGTCCAATCAAAACTGTTCTGTAGAATGTAATGTATATGCAATCGCTGCTATTACGCCTTTCTGCAAGATGAAATGAAATTACTGAATTTTCATCCGCAGCTGCACTAAATTTCAATAAATACCATATCCCCACTCTAAAAGCCTGCTTTTCAATTTGTGTCAATCTGATTCATCATTGATTACATTAATTGCCACTCATCATCTCGACGTCGGGCTTAAAACCTATTCTTTCTACTGAGGTGGTGAGAGTATCCATCTCTGCTTCAATGGAAAATGCAATGCTGCAGTTAGGTACCTATCTTACATGTTTCTCCGACTGCAATTGCATTTGCTTTTTATCATGAAGAGTTGAAGCTCTAGAGATAGGAAAAACGGTCTGCAGAGAACAAGCACTGTTGATAAGCGAATCCTAGAATGATGATAGATAATAATATATTTTAAAAATGTGCAAAACCTAGACCCTCAGTCGAATGCACGTACGTTTGTTATAGCAAACATCAAACATTACTACGAATTTTACCACAAATTAAAAAAGGAGATCCATTCCCAACCCATTAGGTTATTCTTGACTCCCTAGAGTCCTAGTCGCAATCTCAAGCTCTCCTCTATTCACAATAGATAGATACATAAAATATACATGTTATTCCATTGTTTCATAAGGCAGAATACCAAGCTGCGTAAATATACGGATCTCTGTGCCTGTTACTTTTAGTCTTGCATGGGATTCAGTACTCATATTATACGCAGAGACATGATATTCTACGACTGACATCCACAACATGATAATGTTCATTGTACTTTTGTTCAAAACTGTTTGTTGATCATTCGTTGAAAAAGATCGTGCATCGTATCATCATAATAATCATACGTATTTTAGCATGCTTTCTGGTTGTTGTCCTGCAGTCGTCATTTCTTGATTATCAGGTACTGCTTGCATAAGTCATCATTTCTCATTCCTTCATTGGCATAATCTAGTGTTAGTGTGTACCAGAATAGTTTATCTTTCATGCACATGACTAATAAAATCTTGCTTTAAAAGTCCTTAACTAAAACCAAACCATCAAATATTTAACAATAACTCTAACCCGTTATTATCAGAACAAAGTTTAATTCTCACATTGCCCCAGTTAACATGAGAAACTACATTGTTTCTTCATGACTGTCCAGAGTCTGGACTCCAGACCTCATTATCAATTGCCATTCAGGTAAAATCAATGTGTAAAATTGCTAATGAATTCACTTTTTCGCCACATGATTTCCTTCAGCATCTTCTATTTCAAGAGTTCCATGAAATTTCTACAGCATGACCATAAAATATTCTACGTTTTCCACAGCAGCACTTCCTTTCTCCCTCACAAAGCGCCCAGTTCACCATCAGAATATTACTCATACAACACAAGAGTTTGCTGCTGTTGTTGCTACCAATACATAATCCCTACAAAAACGTGTCCATACCAAACCAACCAACTTATTTACATGGCTTTACACACACAATCATACGATCATGAAAATTATGTACCTTTTGCTCCACACAACTCTACACCACAAACGAACGAAGGGCATAGAAAAAAAAGCATTCCTTCACTTTACTACTCACACTAAACCAAACCATACACAGAGACACGTTATTGCGACTTACTTCACATCACATAACACACGAAACCCACATAGGCATATAAAACTTACATCTGTGTGAGTAATCACATCTTCTATTCACTCATATTATACCCTCCTCTCTCCAACTTTAAAGGTGTTTCATACTTATCCACCTCATATTACATTCTCTCTATGTACCTATATCATCACCATCAGCAGCAAAGCGCAGCGTACACTACATCTGTGCTCTTTCGCTGCTCCTGCTCTTATTATCGCTCTCAAGTTCATAAAGGGAAAAAAGGGTTAAAAAAGATCTATATTAAAAAAGTCCACACATTACACATATATGCTTCCCGAGAGCACCAACACAGCCATATAGCCAACCAGCCAGCCCTTTTTTTCATGCAAAGTTAAAACACAACACGAACATCCCATACGACGACAACGACCACCACCACCACACCATCATCAGCAGTAGCAAAGCAACACAACAACAGCAGACGAGCAAGCAAAAAGTGAGGAGAGGAAATCATTCAGTCAGTAGTCAGCCAGCACACAGTCAGAGACGTAATAATAATTATTATTATCTCTATATACTATTATTATTATTATTATTATTATTGTTATACATTACACATATAAATATACTATAGCTGTTATTCTCTCTAGGGTTAAGGATAGCAGTAGAAAATATTAATAACAATTAAGTAGAGACATAATAAAGAAAACATTTTAAATGAATATTTCCATGTTCAATAGTTATTTCCTATGATGATTAATTATTGTATATTGTATTGATTGTTGTATGTATGCGTAATAATTAAGTGTTAACAGAGAACTCAAACAAGAAGAAAAAATATATATAAGTACTCAAGTTAAACGTTTAAAAAAATGGTTTAAAAAATATGCATTTAGGATTTCTTTTGCGTATTCCCAATCATTGTTTTTTGGGATTTTCGAACACTCCCGTGTGTGAATAGGCAAGCGCGTGGAACACCAGTAATTATGTATTTTTTACTCATTAAAGTAGTTATGATTAATACACAGTTAACTTGCTAATCGATTCTTGTCTCTAGGCTAGATATAGAGTAGAGAGTAATTTTATTGCTAATAAGTGTAAAAACACGTATCAATATCTCTGGAAAAAAACTGAAAACAATTTTTTTCGCATTGTTTTATGAGCAGGAGTTATTATAATTATAAATATGTATTATTAGGACGGATGTATCCAACTTGGAGTCCCTCCCCTGTGCTGTTAAAGTACTTAAAAGAGATGCTCGTTATGTGGATCATTGTGTGAGGCAGCAACAGAGGACAATAATTTTTGAGTGAAGACTTTATTTTTATGGATGGAAGGGTTAACAAGAGTTTAGTGTGTGTGTATGGAAGCAAATATGAAGATGCCTGAGGGAGACTCATTCTTTCTGTGAAGTGAAATTTGGATGGAAAGGGTTCTCTGAACTTTTTACAAGTTTGGGGATTGATGGATGATGGATTAAGGAATTGAAAAGTTTTCGATGGACAGAAGAGAGCCTGGTCAGGTGCTTATTGTCCCTCTGCGAAGGTTTTTATTTCTCTGATTTCCCTTCAGCCAGTGAAGTGTTCTTTCTCTGTGTGTGTGCGTGAAAAGTAGGAAAAAAACAAAGGAGGAGGCCAAGCCCCGTGATCATGTTGTCATTACTGTTTATACTGCCATTATCATCATCATCATCATAATTAACTGTAATTGATCAGAGAATATAAAAAGAATCAAGTCGGTGGTGAAAACAATATCAAATGTTGGATTGAATGATGATGTGTGTTTGTGTGTGGAGATAAGATTAGAAATAACAGTTTTATTGTCTCACTTCATGTTCAATGACTGCTCTCAATCTCTCCCATTAATTTTTCACTATCTTTCAAGTACCTCTTTTTACTTTCGTTTCTTCAACTGTGCTCTTCACTCTCGACCAATTTTTTTTTGGGGGACATCTGCCGTCAGTGGTCAATGCACTTTTTGTTCTAAATTTTACATAATCATTGGAACGAGAAAAAAACTGTGAACATTGTGATCAGTGTGATCGTTTAATCTGTCATAAGTTTCCTTACCTTCCATGCAAAACGGGTTGGTAAAATGGAAGGATAATTTGAGCTAAGGATGAGGATGGTTTTGTGAATTTTTGAGTTGGTTACTTTCGGAGCGGATAACCCATTTTGCGTCTCAACTTGGAACAGTGATCGCCCGAGGAACTTCACAATGACTGTGACAAATCGTCGATGAGTTTATCATCGATCCTTGTGTACGAGTAATTATTTATTTTTTACCTGGGAGCAGAGATTGTGACAAAAAAATATTTCATCATAACAAAATGTTATTGAACTCATAAAAATAACAAAAAGGAAAACACTTTAAAAGTATTACAAATTTACAGTCAGAGTAATGAAGTCGGTATAAATATTAATTATAAGGAAAAATACGAAAGAGAAAAAGTCATTAAAAATAATAATAATAATAACTATTGTTTTAAAACCTACATTAGCAAATATCTATAGTTTTTAAGAATTGACAGAGGATACCAGGGAAACGGAAAAAAAACATACGTACAATTTATATCAAAATTTTTCTTTTGAAATGATTGTAATCCCAATTACGAAAGTCCTCATTTAGAAATTATCTTCATACAGAGAATTAATACTTGTCTCTGTACTAAACGTAATTACTAATTGCAAAACGATGACTCACCAAAGCACATAGTTCTCTTTCTTAAATTGTGTCCTTTGTATTCGGTCATTGCCTATTATTTCCTTGTTTATTACCTTGTTGAACCCATACTGTTAATTGTTTATAATTAATCACTTGTTTTTTTTGTAAAGCTATTTTTAGAGTTAGGAATCGAACACAAAAAAACGCAAGAAACCCGTTTACAGATTGTGATAAAACGTTTATACTAGTACTATTGCAACCATTATTATTATTAATTATTATCAATTAACTAATTATTGTATAGACAATTTTTTTTAGATGAACGACAAGCACTCGCGCGCTCGCACACATAAAATACACACACAAAATAGAAACTTAGAAACGATTTGAAAAGCTTGTTTACTATAATGGTCTCATGTCAACATATTATCACTAAACTTGTATAAGAATATTAAGATTTTTAAAAATATCCTTGTTAAAAAAACATTAAGATTTTTTTTTGTTCGTTTACTATCGCTTTGTTTTTCTTGTGACATTTTTATCAATCAAATAGTCTGCCAGTACAACAACCAATTATCTGAAAACGTTTAAAAAAAGATAATAGATAGTAGATATATAAAATATTTTAGTGAGAACGAGATAAATAGTTATTGTAATAAATATAGTTTTTCGTCATTGATTTTTATACGCAATACAAGATAAACGATTTGCTATACATAATAATAATTGTAATCCTGCCCGAGAAAAAAAAATATTAAGTCGCGACTCCGAAGGTTAAATTGTTTATTATATAGGAATAGATTCAATGCACCGGTTGTTGCCATTACGATCTTTATCAAAAGCTATAAAATATTGTCAGCATCCTCTCTCTCTCAACTCGCGTCATTGTCGTTCGTCTATGGAATGATTTTTTGTCAAAGGGTCAAATTAACTAATTGTGTGTCTATAGATTTACGGTTAGGAAAAGTATTGTGTTTAACCGTCATCAATATTAGTAACTGCTGATAACTCTGTAAATGGTTGGTGTGAAATGTAAAACAAGTAATTGTGCAGGATAAGCACTTTTTTAATGGTCCATCTTTCTTGGATGCAGAGCAAAGAGTTCTCTACGCGCAGTAAAGAGTATCAGGTCAGGAGATCAAGTGGGAACAGAGGATTCAGCAGATTTTAACTGCGAGATGAACAGCATTTCGGATGAAATGCGAATAAATGTAGTTGTAATTTATCTGAAATAAGAAGGGTTGCAAAGATTGCATAAATTTGCTAACGGAAAGGTACTGTGATGTAGTCACAATTTTTTTGGAGTGTTGCATCATACAGTGGAAAGGAGCTGGTTATCAAGTACTATTTTAAAAAAAGATAATTAACAATCTGTAACGTTTCTAGTTGACGTGCTATACAATATATATTTGTTGGAAAGAGGGCAACGAGAAGGAATATAAAATATTTTCAATTTTTAACACAGCTCGAAATCTGTGAATCGATAGTGTGCAATCCTCTTTGGAGAACCCTTTCTCAATGTCTATTCCAACATAGAAATAATTTTACAAAATTGTGGACCATCATTTTAAAAAATTTGCTTGAAGAAAGTTGAAATAATATTAATGCTAGCATAATAATTGTACTACTCACTCCCACCAGCAAATATATTTCATGCTGGGATTAACTGTACATTAGAAAGGTGGGATAATAATGATCCTCTAACATAGTTTGTATTTGGTCTGTTTGAAAAGAGAAGGGTTACAAAATATTGTGTATTCTTTAAGTGGACATGTAAAGCTACATTAGAAAGTATTTTGTCAGATCATTACTTATTCAGGAAACATAATCAATTTTTTTGTGCCAGTGCTGCTGACTGAAATTATTTGCCAAGGAAGCTTTCATGTAAAAAAACAGATATAAATACTTGTTATGTCATAATATTGATAGCAGTAAAAAAAGGAAGTATAATTACTTATGTAGGTAAAAAAAATATCTGCATAAGTTGTAATAAGAAAGCATTCAAAAAAAGGTTATTAATTATTAGAGCAATATAGCCACGACAATTTTTCTAGTAGGATTTTACGACTCATTTAAATATATATATATTTGTAATTCAATGACACAATCAATGATCAGCTAGGAAATAAGTTGTGGATGGAAAGAAAGCTGAGAGTTGGTTTGAAAATTGTAATATTTTTCCTAGTCGTTTCAACATCATCATCATCATCATCAACAGCAACAATTACACACAACTACAACAAGCAAGACAATCTACACCTCTTCTACTCATTGTTGTGGTTTTCTGTGTTCGTTTCAAATTCATCGTCACGCTTGTCCCTTTCAACTTTCACCATCTTCAATACTAAGAACTCATAATATCATCCTCACTACACAACCAATATTTTTCCTGGGACGGAAGTAGGAGCCATTTGGCGCGATACAACTTGCTGAATGACATTGGAGTAAGAAAACACTTTTCTTTCATTTCTCTCAATCATGAATTCATTACAAAAAAGTGAAGCATTCATAAAAATATTTTCAAACTAAGAATCTCACATAGAAGTGGAATTAACCCTTAAGCATTCCAGTACTTTTTAGTGTTAAGGTAGCTTGAACAGTTTTTTTTTTTGACATTTTTGGTGATGGTAGCAGTAATATTTTTTGGTAGCAAAGCTAATTGATTTTTTAAAATTGTAAAGCTATTAATTTGTTTGAAAATTGATGATTTTTTTGCCTCTTATTATGAGTATGATTTTAATGGTTGTATTAGGTAGGCATTTTAATTGCATTGGTAATGGTTATGCTAAATTCAATTAACTATAAGCTATTGTAATTCTTTTCGTTTCCAGATTTCTCTAATTTTCTCCTTGCACAAAGTAGAAAGAACAGCACAAAGTCACGTCACGCGCATGCATTCCTCTGTTGTCGAGTATGCAATGACTTTATTTTTTTCCCTTTTTTTATGATTTCCGCATATAGTTGCGAAAAGTTTGTTGCAAAAGCAGTAATACCCAACGCGTCTTATGAAATTTTCCGAGAAATTGAATTCCGTCGGTTTTTCCTTAGGACTGTATAATTATCTCTGAAAGAGGGTAGTGATTACACCTCCTCCAACCTGTACTTTTAGATACCCTGCTAACTTTCCCTTCATCTCGGAAAACCTACCAAACTTGAGAACTTTTGAGTTTTCCTCTCAGAAAGAAGGAATATTACCAGAATGATGTTATCAGACAGCAGCAGTGTAAGTTTTCCATACAAAATTCCCCAAAGACAACATCCAAAAAAATATTGCTAATTTGCGAATAATTGAGATTATTAATATATGTTCTACCTTTTCAACTACTAATTATTATTACGTGTGTTTAATTCATAATTCGTGTTTGCACTTATGAACGTGCCAATTTTGCTTGTTTTAACGTCTCTCTTGATCTTGTCTCGTCGTTGATCATTGATAAGTATGAAGGATATGCAGAAATATGGATGAATTATATTTTTATGTACCTATTTCTATTCTCTATTCACTCTTGCGCAACAACAGTTTGTTCGTGTTCTTTAATTAACTAATTGTGTGTGAAAAGGGTCAAACGTAAGGAGCGCACAGTTATAATGATACATGTAGATGTGGTGTCATTGTGCGTGCAAAATTGCTACATGTTATGCTAGTAATGGTTTTTGGGGAAACCTTGCGTGAGATTAGAAGTAACTTCATTTTGATGAGCTCCGTTTGTTTCATTTAAACTGTTTACATTACTTATCTTATAGGGATATTCATACCTTCCTTGCTTATATGTATTTTTTCTACACACTTTATTTACCCTTTTTCTCTTCCTACCAACAACAATGAGGGTTAAGAATGCATTAAAATACTGCTTTAATCAAGTAACTGCTTATTTTTTGACGTGCAAACAGAAATGCATACATTTATGATGTCGTTTTGACTTATTCCGACTCAAATCTGGAATAAAATGGATTTTGCAGATCCAGACAAAAATGAACCATAACTAAACTCTCGTAATGAGAGTTCATCAATGTTATCAAAAATAAACACAAATCATGCAACTATGCAAGATAACGATATGAAAATCTTGAATCGTTTGCAAAAATTTAAATGTGATTTTCGACTTGTATTTTTTTAAATATGAAAATGATTAAATATAGGGTTGTCAATGGTTAATGTAGATATGTACAATTGCTGATAGCGGAAAATCTTTCATACACTCATAATAGAATTTTTACATCCGTCTTCTTGACTACCAGTGTAACGTTTGCGCTTGATAATGCTTGTCATTTGCTGTTGCTTGTAAACAATTTGCACTTTAATACTTGCATGCTGTTTCAATAAGAAAAACAGAAATAAAAAATATTTGCACAGGCAAAGTTGATTACAGAGAATGCTACTGCTACAACCTTTAAACTTGTAAATGTCTGTACCCAGTGCCACATAGAATACGTTGCAGAGACACATACTGATAGATTGGTGTGGCCACTGAACGGAATCACTTGTTTTAATTGAATTTTTCTATATTAAAATTTTGTGATCCCATGTATAGCCATATAGGGCAGATTATCCTGTATATGACATTACATTGCATTATAACTTTACCCAACTTATTTTTTACACATATTTTTGGTATTTCATTTCATTCACTGTCATTTTTTTCTGCAGCGTCGTCAGTCGTTGATTGGTAGATTACCAGAAACTGCTTTACTCCCAACATTATGAAGCATTCCTATTCGTTGTTTGTCAAATGCTGTGCATAATGTAAAAATCTGTGTATTTATATGTGGTTATTTTTTCCTTTTGAAAGACTAGATAATCCTTACATCATGTAATCATCAAAATCAGTGCATGTGGTTTAACCAGCTGAAAAGCTTGTCAATATTAATCTCATGAAGCTGATGCCAGCGTTTATGTATAAATAGGCATTTTAAAATTTTATAGACTATACATCTTGCTGCTATATTGAATATCTAAAAAATATGCATGTCTACATATACCTATGTATCTGCTTTTTTTGCTTTTGTATAATATATGCTTAGTCGTAATCGTGAATGTGGAGATTTGATTTCTAAAAAAGGTCATTGGGATGTAGAAGAAATGAGTTGGATCAATTCGTTCATTGATTTTTACCGACTGTCATGTTTATTCAGGATACTGACGGGAGTTCCGACTACTTCAATCCTGTGAGCCCTTCAAGAAGGTTGGATTCAACAGCAACTGCCAAGATGTCTGCTGACAGCCTTCGAAAGGGGAGCCTCATAAGGCATGCAGGGAGTTTGGTGAGGCCTCAAACGGTCACTGAGAAGACGCTCATGGAGAGTGTGGCAGGGCTCATTAATGAAGTTGGACTTGTCACACAGGTAATTTCAATACTGACAATTAAAGTATATAATGTGACATCATATGGGAATGTGTTTGGTGACAAGTACACTTTTTTTGTGACATTCGTAACTAGCAGTCTTGTGGAAACGAAGACAAGGAGAATTTAATGGGAAAAAGTTTTCAGGCCTCTTAAGAATATTTGCCGGCCTTACGTACGGTTTTTCTGGCCTCCTTTTTGAAATTTTTAGAGGCCAGTTACACCCAGAATTTTAGCCTCTCTAGTTGGGAGTTTGGCCTCAAAAAAACTTAAACTTTTTTCTTGACTTCAAAATCTCAACCAATCTAGTTTGAATTTAAGCTTGTATGAATGATAAATCAGGGGTAACTCGTACTGACTCTTATTGTCGACATTGAAACTATAAGTAAACCTCTGCCTCGATAGTGATAGCGGTAAACTGGACTACGCCGCTTGCTCACTATCCCGACAACTAATCCCAAAAAGATAAGAGATTTACCTAAATGAATTTAGTGGACTACGCCGACCATGCTGCATAATACGAAGGTCTTGCATATACATTGTTTAATTGCAAAACATAATAAACCTCCAACATCAGAGTTGTTAGCAAAATAATAAGGAGCTAAGCAAATTAAAACGTTTTCTTTAATATGAAGAT
>JAQIXX010007655.1:0-10538 GCA_034700605.1 Willowsia nigromaculata | reverse complement strand
CATATTTGTCACAGTTTTCATTTGAGGCTCCGTTGCAATGACTAATATTACCAAAATGTTGCCAACAAGACCAACAAAAAATACACCTAGATAGCCAATAATTAGAACAATAGTAATTATTGGGGAATGATTGAGGATGGATTGATCAAACTGCTCCCAGAAAGATTGGTCAGGCAGGATTCTGCATTCCGATGCATTTATGAAATTGTTAAGATTAGGCAACAAGTCGCCACCTGTAATATTTTCTTCCATTTCTACTTTTAAAAAGCCTTTTAAAACTTGATATAAATTTCTGCAAAATATTGATTACAATTAAGTTTTAACGTTTAAAACATTCGTGGTTCAGCGAGCAGAAGAAACTGTTTAAGAAAACAAATAAATGCCACCACAGAAGGTAAAAATATTCTGTCTGATCTCGACAAGAAGCGGAAAGATAATAAGGAGAAAGCATCCAATGTTCAATAGAGACTTACATACGACGGGCATGAGCTCTGAGCCAGCGTGCAAGATATTTGTACTGTGTTGCTTACAAGAAATCTCCAGGGAAGGGCTTTCGATGCTTTGAAAATTTGAGTATTTATTTTCACATGAATAAGCTTTCTTGTTTATTTCTTACCAGTGAATATGATTAATTGACTAGCATTGCCCTTTCTCAGTCAGTAAAGTCAGTTAAGGGCTAAATAACATACGCTAATTATCAGCTATATTATTGAACGACAATCTTTCCAACGTCAATTTTATTCTTCAGTTAAAAACTGCTGCTTACGCTTAAATAAGAAACAATTAAGTCCATAAGTCCAATTAGCACAATACAATCATGTTGCGAATCGTAATTGCTGCAATTTACATAAACATTTTAAATGCGCTTGTGACTTTCTTGAACGTCACTATATGTTTCAAAGCTTCCACTCTAAAAGCGCAAAATATTTACATATGCCCGGAATACAGTTTTCCTTTTTGTGAATATAATATCTCCACACATACAATTATGATCTGTTTCAGATTCTGTAAATTTAGGGATCAAATTCCATAGTGTTCCAACAGCGGAAGGGGTACATTTGCAAGAACATCTCGCAAGCCTCCAAAAATCTTTTGATTGACTGATGCATTGGTTTCCACTGTATAGGTAGACTGTATAGGAAACTGATATAAATTCACAAGTTTTAACCTGAAAAATATTCTGAAACGAGAGGAAAAGAATCTTCCCATTAAATATTGCTGCTTTTAACGAGCTGGTGGTATTAAAAAATTTTGTTTTCTGGGAAAGGATTTAATACAATTTTTATATTTTGACTACTTTCAGTCGTAATGATGAAAAATTTGCATACAGGCAAAACAGTCACTAATTTGCCCATTCATTTCTAATAAATAAAATAAAATCTCCACACATACAACTTTGATATGTTTCAAATTCTGTAAATTTAGGGATCATATTCCATAGTGTTCCCACAGCGGAAGGAGTACACCTAGCTAGAACATCTTTTTGGCTTGTTTCCCAACAAGCAACAAGAACATCCCAAAAATGTTTCATTGACTGAAGCATTGGTTTACATTGTACATATAGGTGGACTGTTTAGGAAACTGATATAAATTTGCAAGGTTTTACTTTAAAAATATTCTGAGACGAGAGGCAAGGAATCTTCACATTAAATATAGCTGCTTTTAATGAGCTAGTGGTATTAAATTTTTTGTCTTCTGGGAAACGAATTAAAACCATTTTTCTTTTTTGACTACTATCAGTCCTAATTGGTAAAAAATTTGCATACTCGCAAAGCATCCACTTTACACACTTCATTTCATTTACACAAAGATACACAAAAATTTAAATTTGCACAATCTTTGCATTTGAAATCTGTTTCGAGGTCAGTTTGCCATTAGTTTTCTTATATGTAGTCGACTGGATTCACGCGGAAATTTGTTTAGGCGTGCAGTGATAAAAGCCTAAATTTTATTCATATTTTGAGCATGTACATGCATTATAAATAGATAGAATGATGTAAAGGCAAAGTAAGATCTCATTGAGGGGAACCATTACGCTGTAAAGTTCCCACTTAGGAAATGAGTTGGGGAAATGACACAGCCTGCCTGTTTTATTAGTCTACACTTGCGTTATTCAAGAAAATTCGAGTCACAAAAGTGCAAAAGCTTTCCTCGTGATCTATAAAGTGATTTCAATTTCATAGAACTTCACATTGTTTCGCTGATATTTTTGTGCCAGGAGGTAGTAAAGGAAGATAGGAAATGTAAATGTAGTAAAGTTATTTTAGAGCTATATACAAAAGACCACTTGACCCTGGAAAATGGGCATATTACCCTCAATATATATTTTCTCTCCAAATATTGAAATCTTGAAAGGATTTCTGCACAAGATAAATCCCTAGTTTAGTTTATAACTTCTGACCTCTCTTTGGGCGAAATACAGTTCAGTTTAAGAAAAAAGGTTGATTTTAGTTGATTGTTGATCAAAGTTGGTACTAGAACCCCATTAGCCAAACATTTATCTGAGACAAGTATTCAAAAGTAGGAAAATATTTATTTAGAGCTTTACGAAACAAATTAACGAGTTTTCATATTTTTAATATCACTCCATACATTGATTGTGTTGAATCAACCGTTCTATCATCGGAATGTGATTCAAGTTTGCAAGTTTGTATCCAATATTCTTTTAAACCGTAGATATTTAAACGTGAACATGGAGTTCGTTGTCTCGCTTCATATATTGAATTAAAATTTCAGCAATAGATTTTCTGGTTCCAGCCTCACATTTACTCCCATGTTTTAAGAGTTCTGTAGTATGAGAAAGTCTCAGAAAAAATTAAGAGTAGCTAAGCAAAATTAAAAGCTGTATTTATTACTTTTAATGTGAATTGCTTCATACCTTTTGAAATCTAATTAATTTCAATGGATCTTGCACGGAAGGGCTTGCCATTAATATTTTAGGATAATTGCAAAATATTGCAAATCTCTCCAAAATGTTTTCGTACTATATCTGTGAGCAATCTCCAAAACTTCATGAATGAATTTGACTGCAGAATAGGAATCTTTTTTCCAAAACTAAAGTCAACGTTTCAATCAAGAGATGGAATAGCCTTCTGTGAGAAAGATGAAAAAATGGAATCCCGACTACTGTTGTTCGCAATATTATGACAAAAAATGAAAACCCACTATTGTAGATGCATGTTGGATAAATCGTGTGACAAGCTTTTAGGCCCGGTCTTTACGTAGAGAATGAGAAACTGAAGACACAAACATGTAAAGCAATACATACATATAAAGTGGTGTCGTGAAAGCAACTAGTAGAAGTTTTCCTTAAGCGTCTGTGAAAAACAGGAGAAAGCTTCAGTCTTTGCTTGTGTCTGTACACAGAAACATCTTCTGTTGTAGTACCAATAATGGTTCTCAATCATGTTCAGCATCATTGATGAGGCTACAAGCTTGTGATGTCGAAGTTTAGCTTTCTCCTTTACGACTTATGGGGTAACATGCGAAACATCCCGATAAAGATCATTTAACTCATAACCCAACATTTTATGATTTAATATTTCATTTTATAGAGAAACTATCTTCAGTAAAACCAGCGCTTTAAAACTAATAGGTAAAAAGTATTCTAGAAGAAATGTTGTAAAAGTAACTATTAGTACCTCCGTTTAGGAGTACAAAATCCAGATCAATGTGTTGAATGTTATAAAGGCGTGTGATGGACAGGAGAAATTTTCAGTTCTATCTCGCCTCTGTGGAGGGCAACATCCACAGTTTCCGTGGATGTTGAATTAATGGATGTTAATAATTAATAGCATGAAATATGATGGATCTAATGTTTCTTAATAGTCTGTATTAAGCAAACTCATTTCAAGAAAGAAAGACAAAATATTTGAGAGAACACAAAAAATATTATATTATAGCTATAATTTATAGCTATATTATCTTTTTAAAGGGCTATTGGTAATTAAAACCTTGACATCAAATTGAGTAGTATTGAATTTGGTAAAGCTTTTTTTCGATGAATAAATCTTATCACAGCAGTTAAAGTACCAGAATAAATAATCCCGTTTTGTTTTGTAACCAGTTTGAAAACTACTCGAAGTGATATTTTGTCAGGAATTTTATCCGCATTAAAGATAAAAATAAAGAAAATTTTATAGGTAATATTATTCCTTCAGTTCTTTAAAGGAAACCATTGAGAGCTTTGAGCTAAATTTGCACATCATTTTTAAACCAAAAGCCAGAAAGAAGCTTGTGCCAGTTTCTCATTGGAAATGCGCTGGTTCTATCGGAGCGTTAAAAAATTGATCAAAGGATTTTCTTTCTTTTTTAATGCGCATACCTAGATTTTAATGAGGATCAATTGTTGCGATTTCCTAAATGTGGTAAATATTCATAACATTTGATAAACAGTAGTGCAGGGACGTGTGCTAAAACCTGTGTTGGGGTAGGATGAAACAAAGGAATAAAATGCTTATCCTACAACTGTTTCATAGCTGGCCGCACAATTAAAAGTATGGTTTGTCAACCAGCCATACATCTCAATTGTTATTTTCATTGAAAAATAATTCATTAGCCTACCTTTCCATATCTTAAGTATTCATGTTTTGTAATTTAAGTTAATTTCTGCTCTAAATTAATTACGACAAATTTATTCTCGTTGCAGGCATCAGTAATTAGAACAAGTGAATTTATTAAGTGGCATATTCTGTTAATTCCGATGGACAGTGTCATCCAACTCGGCTATCACATATTTTAGAGATATTGACAAAAAGCTTAAAAGTATCAGTAAAAAATGTAACTAGAATTTTAGAACTGATTGACAACCACAGATATTAGATGCTGTCACAATTCTAAATTTTGCATGATCAACATTGCAGAATTTGAAACTGCTGTAGCTAAAATTATGTTTGAATCAGGAGAATGAGTAATTTCGTTTAGCTAAACTTTACTTTCACATGTACTTTCCAAAAACAAATATGACTAAGGTTGTTGTGCTCATTACACCAAAATTAAGGGCCTCTTGAAGTTGGACGAGATTCCCCGCAATTAATGCGAACCAATTCAACTTCTAACAAATAACATCCCCAAAAAGAGGAGAGTACGGCTTAGGATTTCATGCGAATTATTTGACGGGATTATAGTCAAGAATATAAATTCTTTAGATGTTTGCAAATAAATATTCATTCGGTATTCTACACTTGCTTCTGTCACACACACTCTAGATATTCTCTCATAATTTCTGGGTACAAGAATAATATATATATTTTTTTTAAATTTTGTGTTTCAAAGAAATTTTGAAAAAAAGCAGCAATAATGTTGCCAGTTTGGCTAATTTTAGGCTTATCAGCTTTTTACTGCGGCTATAGCGAACATAAATGTCGCTACATGAACCTTTCCAATAAAAGCTCACCAGGTCTAGCAAACCAATCTGCTTCAATCACCAATAAATTGGAAAGTGAGACATGGGATAGCCCGAAACTTACCGAGATTAGACCTCATATGAAACACGACATTACCAGGTGTGTGTACATGTTTCATTTTCTGGTAAAAGTAGACAAAGACGAAAACGGAAAAGGGCTTCGAACAAGTGTCATCGTTTGTAAAACTGAGAAGATGGGTAAATCTCGTCCTGATTTGCATATCAACACGAAAGAAAGCTGTTCAGTTTTATGTCCTGATGAATATGAGATCAGAAACACTGTAAGTCTTGTAATATTTTTATAAGTGGATATAAAAATTTGTAGTGTTTAATCTAAAAACAAGCATTACAGTTATTCAATATATTTCTCCTTTCGTTCTAAATTCCCTTATCGTTAAAATTATTTCTGCAAACTTTTGAACGCAGCACAATTTTAAAGTGCATTTAAGTTATATTCTGTCAGAAATTATTTCACAATTTTCATTGTTTTACTGTTACAGAAATGGCTCCATTTGGAAATCATGAATATTGCAAAAAAATTTCAAAGTCGATGGAGCAACATTACAGGGAAACGGGAACCTCATTGCGTCCGAGTATTCATTGAAAATACAAGTGAACAGAGCTCTCAGAATTAAGAAGCCGTTAGAAACTTATTTTAGCTCATAAAATTATCGAAAAATTTTAATTTTGCGTGAACCTGGCAGTTGATTATTATTATTACTATTTACAGTCTTTTATAATTTAAAGTTTATGATGTTATGATTTTTTAAATTACTAAATGTCAATTTGAAAGCGAATAAAAAATAATAGTTATTTGATCAACATTTAATCCAGTAAAAGCACGTGCTAAATTTTCGAATGCATCTATTTCTAATCGTTACACTTGTTTTTGCGCATTGATGGTAGAATATAAGAAATGCTAATGTTAAATTTCATTTTAAAATATGTTTACTTACATGCCAGTGCCAAGATTTATATCCGAAAGTGAAATATCAATGGTAGTCCACCATATAAAAGTAGGAATAAAAAACTCACTGTCCATAAAACCATACAAATCATTTCGCACATGATAGTATACCGACAACGATAGAATATTTTCAAAGTATTTTTTATCTCAAACCAAGACTTAATAAAAATACTTCATAAATTACAAATCCGTCAATGCCACACGGGAATGTGTCAACAAATAAACCCATCTGAAATGCCGAAATGTGTTTTATCACAATTTCTTAAAAACTGTAAACCATATATGACTTCTTAACTCCATGCAATAACATGATACTTATAAAACATCCGATGCTTACATTTTTTGACATTCTAGCTTTGAAGCTCCACTTCAATGATGAAACGGGACGGTTAAAATATAGGCGTAGTTTGGTGTACTGTGTCATTACTACTGAAACTCAATTGAGTACTTTGGAGTAGTTCAAATAAAGAAATAATTCATATGGTTAAAGCAGTATACATATTTATACACGTAAGTGCATCTTTTTTGCGTTTAAAAAGCAGCAGCATCATTTTTATGTGAGGTTTGTCTATTGCGGATTTGTTGAGGCATCAATTTAAATACTTCTATTCTTTACCGTCTATATGGATGCATGCGTATATGTGCTTAAAAAGTCATGCTCGTTCTCTCAAGCACTCCATTAGCGGCAATTCATCCGTTTACCTGTTTTTTATTTTAGTTTTAAGAACCGTATAACAGTTTTTTGATGTTAGTAGTATTATTTGTAAAGAAAACTTCCTGGTTTTTCAACCATGATGATTTCATGTTATTTACAGCAATGAGGATGATTTTGTATTGTCAATAACAACTTCCAGGCCTTTGACTGTTTTCTGTGTATGTTTCGGACACCTTATTATACTTAAAAATGTAGATTGTATAGCACCGAACTTCTATTTGCTTAACTACTACACAATGTGATGTAGTTCTTTTAAATGCTGCATTCAAAAATCTAAATTAGTTCAGCCAGAGGGGTGCTATTGCTTTTACGTCTACAGATGTTATGTTTGCGTCTTACGATAATTTTTCTTCGTGTTGGTAATATTAATGTTATAACTTCCCATTATCTATATATTTGCTCCCAGTTGCTGCTCCATCACGATTAAGTTTTAACATTGCTTTTGATCTGCCCGCGAATGAAAATTTTGTTAATAAAAAGATCCCTACTACTTCTTTAAATTAAAAGCATGAAAAAAATTAGATTGTTCATGTTGTATTAGTTTTAATAGTTTAAAGTACTGAGACTATTACTTAAGAAATCGGTCCTTAATTGTCACTATATCTTGAGGAATCGTAAAACTTCCTTTTCCACAAAGCTGCAAAGATAGCGTCAATATTGTCGTGCACAATGTTCTAACTAAATAGTCCCTCCTTGCCTTCCATATTCCCACTTTCTTTCAGGCTTTTCCAGGGTTTTGCAGAAACATTGTATATCAAAAATATTAATTCTTCCAAATTTTGGCATATAAAATGAGTTTATTATTTACACATAGGCATTTTGTTTTTGGATTCAAATACAATGTTTGCTAGTTCCGTTTTAAAATGGTAAAGCTGAAGAAGGTTGTTCTTCCTGGTGAACGCAAAGAAAAAATATCATAGTATGCAGCATTAAAACAAAATGCAAACGGTTATGTGTAGCTAAACACCTATGGGGTTTAGTTGTACTAACATCAACGTTTTCTGATTGCACTGATGCTGATGTTACGAAAGGTGTACAGATGGTGCAACACCTGCTGTTTTACGAGTACGGTTTGCAAACGTAATAAATATATGGAGAAAGTTAGAAACATCCGTTTTCATAGGATATGCTGGGAAAGCCAGTTCTCCTAGCTGGTAAAACATCTTACTTATATAGATACACGGTTAACTTATTCCTCCCACATTGGTGGAGTGGGTCTTACTATGCTTTCGAGTCATGTTTTTCTTGAAGAAGCCTTTCCACATAAACGTAAAAAAGAATGCTACCATGCATCTCACAGCTAAGGAAGCGTGTAAAGACTATGCTTCAAGATCATGTTGCTGAAACTCATTGAAATAATGCAGTGCCGGTGATAATCCCTCGGAAAATAGCTCCCACTTGTTGAACTGTCGTGTCTTTCTCATGCTGTGCTCATGTTCACATCACTTTAGCTAGTAAACGATAATGGGTTTACAACCTTCATTGCTATAGAAATAGATGATGCTGCTTTCTCCGCAGACAAGCTACTACTGAGATTTTCTTGGCTTTCCCCCAACTTTATATCTCTTTGGAAGATGAAACGCATTGCTTACTACAAATTGTTGGTGCTACATTTTTATGCGCAGATTAACAACGTACACGTTACATTTTATAGCTATCAAAATCCGTACGCATGAAATTTTATACCATTTTGCATTATTTTATGGTTTTATCTTATTTTCTCACATATTTTGAATTTCTGGCAGTACCTATGTAACACCATGCATAAGAATGTAATTGAAAGCATTGAAAACAGGTTTGGACAATCGCCACATCCTTTAAACTTGTTTACTATAACATGTTCTTATTTACTATACTAACCTACTATGCTTCATGAATATTGTAAGAGGAGAATCTTTATTGTTTCACAAACAGCAATTAATAAACTTTTGTTTTTTGGTTACCTCTGTTGTGACAAAAAACGTGATTCTTACTCCATCTTACTTCTCTTCTTCTCATCCATCCAGTTTTATTGAGGAACGATATTTTAGCCGCTTGTGAATTCCGAGAAGAGTAAATAAGACTGTTGTTCTTTAAAACAGATATTCAGTGTAGTACGTAACGCTTAAAAATTCATTTTGAAAAACTTTGTCCTAACAATTTCCGATGGACTAAAGTAGTCTCAAACTTATTTTGACATGAGTCCCGCTGTCTACTAGAATATTGCAGTTTTGCTAACAAAGTTCGTAAAACATGAATAACAAATTCCATCAGTCTGTGGATATATTTTGAACGTAATAATACTTTATATGTAACATAATCCTAATAAATATGCTAATGAAAATAATAACTGAAGACGCTCAAAACGACTTTAACTCTTAAAGGACAAGTTTAATTTTACATTTCCTTCATGTCGGCTAATTCATGTCAGCAGGATATCTGTTTCTAGGAATTGTGACCGTAACAAAAATGGGAGATTTTTACAAAATTCAAAGAGCTATTGATATTACGAATATATTTCAGCAAAACAACACACGAATAAAAGCTCTCTAAATGATATTCAGTGTTTTGGGAAATATCATTTAATTGTTTCATTGATAGCGGTAAATATTTAAACGACTTCGATTTTTTCTAGCTTTTTAGTATTTATTGCCAATTCTCGTCTCTTTCAGCTTTATGTTCGTAGGCAAATTTAGAAGAACGCTTTTTGAATTGGGAATTGAAAACAAGTGTTTGCTTGAATTTTAACCTCATTCAAGGGTTTTTGCAGTTACTCCTTGGATACATAACAAGCAGACAAATTAAAAGATAAGGTATTGAATAGCAAATCTCGCACAGAAAGTACAAATTTTTTCAGAGAGAACTGAGAGAAAGTATTCACTAGTCTTGATTAAAATTTAGGAATTATTTAATGTATTTAGCTTCGATAGTTACGAATCGAATAGGTTTATTGTTAAATGAAAGATGTAAGGCTACTTTGATTTGAAATTTTTACCAAATCAACTGGGTATAAATAAATGTAGATAAATCTAATAAACAATGCAAAATGAAAGAAGTTAAATCATATTACAATTTATTTTCATGGATTATTGGATTCGGGTAATCGTCTTCTGATTTTCTCTGTTGCTTGATTCTAAGTCCAGCAAGAAATTGGCAGTAAAATAAATTTAAATGAATACCCGCGACGAAACCAACTGAAAAGTTTGAAATCATAAGATTCAAACAACTTTAAAAGAAAGTGCATTTTTCATGAAAACTAAAGATAATCAAATCATTATTCCTTTGAATCTTTTTACATAAAACGAAACTAAAAGACTGTAACAAAACAAAATTACTAATTCTTCAAACAGTTTGATTACGAATCGACATTCATTTGAACATATGTATTATATAACGTGTTTATTAACTATCGGATTCGTTGTAAACGGATTTAAGATAGTTTATGCGATCACCTGCCCGTCTGTGTGTCTGTG
>JAQIXX010007654.1:0-10539 GCA_034700605.1 Willowsia nigromaculata | reverse complement strand
TAGATTCCTCTTGACAAATTACGTATGTGGCAGCCAGAGCCAAAAATATTGCTAGGACAATGCACGCATTCAGTTCCCCCATCCTTAGAAAATTCGAAATTTCAATGAAATCTGGAAATCTTTAGTTAGCTTGAAACATGCAGCAAATCGTTCACATTGCACTCTGCTCAAAAATTTTAACCACACTGACAAGATTAGTTGTGCTAAAATCCTGTGCTGTGAGTAATTTTACATGATGGTACATGCTCTTGAAAAACATTTCCCGAGATCCCAGCGTGAGACCAATTATTTTAGAGAAAAAGAAACGACCTTCATAAACATAAAAGAGATAATATTTTTAAAATAATAATCAATTTTTATTTAGCGTGGTTTTAAGACATTCGTTTTAGATAAAAGTTTCATTGTGCAAGTCTTAATAAACCCTACGTGGCTTTAATGACAGACTAAATAGGTTTTTTAGGTGATAGAGCTTCTAAATGGTACAGGTATTATTTTTAGTAATTTAGTATGAACGAAGCCAACTGTGAAATTTTCAGCATACGAATAAAATCTGTTGAGAATTTCTGCAGGCGCAGCTTGTGATACAATATATATGACAGCAGCATTGACAAAATTACTTGTATTCTAATTTAGAATGTGTACGTATAAAATCAGGTGTACAATAACTGCAAAATGAGGCATTTTTATGAAACTAAAATAAACAGGTGACATGACATTGGTACTAAAAAATATAAACACGTAGATAATAAGTTCATATACCTTGCATATCATTCACTTAATTACGCAATGCGATTACGGAACATGCCGAACATATATATTTATACAAATTTACTGTAAGTTGGTGATTTTTGTATTTTTTTCTTCATACATTCCATTTTATTTATGGTATCGTAGGTGTTTTCATGTTCCCACATTCTCACGCGTGCTTTTAATTGACTTTTGATTTTACTACCGGAAGATTCCATAGTTTCAATGGTCTTTATCTAATAACAGTATAAGTTCATATTAAATTCTTGTAGTTCTAGTTTAAGTACATGTATTTAGGTAACAAATAAATAAATATGAAATCTCAAGGGATCGATGAAAATATGAAAAACTTGACATTTTCAAGAATTTAATCATCATGCGTGAGATATAACTCACAATCCGAAATGCTGGTTTATTTTTTAGGATTTCTAAGTTAGTCATAATGTCATAAAATACAAAGACTATTGGATTACTTGCTTTGTAATTTCAATATTCGTGGTATTCAAACATAAAAGACATAATCGTAAACAAAGATAAGGAAAATCATGATAACTATAGCATATAATAAAACCTTATCAATTAAATTCGCACGCAGTAATGTTATTGTTGATCAAGGAATCAATTTCGCTTGTACGTATTAATTGTTTGAATGCATTTCAAATTGTGCTACATTTTTCTTCGGATCTAAAGCGTAATTTTGAAGCTGCTAAAGAGCGGAAACACTATTTATCTCATAGAATTTGTGAATACTACTATAAAAGTATGATAGCTAAACTAAACTTTCGCTATAATTTGCCAGTCAATTAATGCAAAAGTTTAAGCCCTTTCCATTTACGAAAATATCATGAAAATTGAGCATTCAATTCCAAGCAAAACTTTTATTGCAGGAGGAAACCCACATATTTACAAATAAAAATAAAACATGGCCTAATCCATTTCGCAGGGATTATCCTAAATTTATATCAAATAAGCTCCTTTTTTAATTTTACCGCATCCTACAAACCCATTATTGATCCAATTAAACCACCCAGGAACCCAAGGTCAAAGTGCCACGCAAATGTATATAATGAGTTTATGACAAATTACGTGAGTTCATATACTGAAGTCCTTTGTGAGCATAAATACCGAAAATAAAGATTACATAATAAAACGCCCGCCACTTCTCCTATGCCTAGTTGTTATGCATTATTCTTTTGTAGTTCATCATTAAATTACAGAAATTAGCAGAATTTAAAAGGATTTCTTAAACAATTTTAAAATGAAGTTGAAATCCGCCCTACTGTCATTATCCGCACTATTTCTGGCGTCCTCAGCTTCAAAAATTGGCGATACCTGCTGGACTGACACAGAATGCGAAACGGAAAATTCAATATGCTTATCATTTCGCTGTACATGCAACATTGGATTCACTCCCAAAAACGATTTGACTGACTGTCTGCCAATTCGAGATCAACTTGGAGATGACTGTGAACAACGGGAACAATGCCAGGAAGGGTCACCGGGACCTTTCAGTGCCTGCATCAGTAATACCTGTCAGTGTATAGATACCGCTGTTCATGGGCCTGGTTCCCATGTGTGTTTGCCAAAGGCTAATGCCATTGGTGAAAGTTGCAGCATCATTGAACAGTGCTTAGGTTTAGGATTTTCTAAATGTGAAAATGGTAAGTGCGTCTGTAACGATATAGGAGTGCCATCAGTGAATGGAACAAAATGTCTTGAAAAGCTATCACTTGGCAGAGATTGTGACCCTAATGAGCAAGCTCAATGTAATCACCTTCCCCACTCTGAGTGCTCTGTAACCTCGCAAAAGTGTACTTGTGAAGTTGGCTACAATAATCCTGAGGACAATGACCAGCTATGCCTTGAGGAGGCAGGACATATTGGAGATAACTGTACAGACATCGTGCAGTGTGCAAACCTTAACGGCACCGAGTGTGATGAAAGTAGTCAAACATGTGTCTGCAGAGATGGTCAAGTTGGAAGTGACGACAAAATCAAATGTGTTCCAGTAGTGGGAAATTTGGGGGAAGCTTGCACTGATACCAGCCAGTGCTTACCGGAACATAGCCAATGTCTTCGAGACCCATCCATTGATGGAAACCCACTAAAGTGCTTATGCGGGGAACGCTTTGTTTAAAATGGTGCTATTTGTATTGAGGTAAGTTGATTGATTGCCGCATAAAATGTTTAAAATGCTTACGCATCAAATCTTGTTCAAATTTTAGGCAAAACAATTAGGAGACCGATGCGACGTAGACGTGGAATGCAGTAAAATTGGGTATGGCGAATCTGTTAAATGTGTGTCAAATATCTGCACATGTCCCCCAACCGAGCCACCATCCAAATTTTATAATGACCGCTGTGTGACACCTTCTCTGCTAAATGAACCTTGTTCAAATCATGATAGCTGCATGCTGGGTGTTAACAATCTCACTTACTGTGTCGGAAACCCTAGGAAATGTGTTTGTTCTACGAATGTCATCGAGAGGGAAGGAAAATGCTGGGCTCGACTAAGGATTGGTTACGCATGTGGACGGGATGAAGAATGTCGACAAGTAATATCTGGACCAGTGAGGTGTTCAGAGAGAAGATGCGCTTGTGATTCTGGATTTGTAGTGAGCAATAATGGCCAGGAGTGTAGGTGTTCATGTGGTACATAATTTTTCGCATTGACGATTGAAGCCCTATGTAAATATTTATAGATTATTGGATATTTAGATTGTGTATGCAAATGTACATTTGTTGTTGTTCGTCTCTACTGTTGTATTCCGTATTAATGATGCAATAAAATTGAATCCAACGTATGATAACACCTAAATAAACAGAAGTCCTCAAATTAAGCAAACAAGAATGGGGTTAATGGGTCGTGTGACGATTTTCGCTGTATTTCCTTCATGTACAATTGAATCATCAAAAATATTAACTAGCTTCCTCTACGGTACACGGGATGACGGGATGGTAGTAAAAATAGGCCACAACATACAACAAATATTTTCCCGTTATATTAGAGAAGTTAATTTGGGAATAACTTTTAAAAAGTCATTCAGATTCAGCATTCTTGCTTCCCGAGAGACACTTTTTTGAGTGACTGAATGAATGCATCAATCCTTCGAGCGGTCAAAGAATGACTTGAAATCTATATTATTTGATAAATTTTACCCTCACTGTGCCCCAGACAGTAGCTGAGAAATGCGCACGAAATTCAAATGTGATAAAATCAAATGAGCTAACATCTCAAAATGCCCTGTAGAATGAATGCCATTGAAGTCACTCTTATTTTACAGACTTGCAGATGAATTCTTGCATTCATGAAGTCATTCAACAGAGAACTTTTAAAATTCATTCCCATCTTAACCTCTCTATTATTGGACAAATGATTTACGTTAGTCTGTATTAATACTGCTTTGTATTTCTTACATAAAAATATCTTATGGACTACTAGTAAGTAGCGTTTTGCCTAGAGTTTACGTGCAATTTCTCATGCGATGAATCATACCTACAAATAATAAAAAGTTAGATTTTTGATAATTGAAACATTTTATATCTAAGTGATTAAGTGCCATGATTTGGTGTTTCTTGATTACGCCATCAGCGGTTTAATTAAACAATTTAATATTCATAACGTAATTATAACTTCCTTTTAATTGATTGTTACCGACAACAAATCCAATTCTACTACAGTTTTGAGTTTATGGCTACAATTTAAACCAAATTGTTCAAAATTACTTTTTATATTCATTTGCCTTTGTTCTATTCCCACTTGAAAATCTATGTGCGTAAATCCTTTTATAAATATAGACCGCGATCCAAAAACCACAGGAAAAATCTTTTCTCAAAAATGTGCATATGATTACGTAACCTTTGGGTTATCAAAGAAATTTCTGGAACAGTTCTTATCTCTCTCGTTTTGTAAGGCCAGGCACACTGCGACCAGTAGTAATGCTGTCTGTAGTATGGCTTTATTCAGTATTTATTATATTTGCTTTACGTCATGGCATAAAGCAGAAAACCCATAACAAATTGGAGACAAGTTTTCGTTCTAATTGCGCTACTGCTGAGCTTATCGTTAGAAAACACAATGCTTTTTGCTTCTGACACGATCATAAATCAATGCTAAATTAGATGACCAAACCGCTTGCTTATCATCCAATGATTCAGACATGTATATGCAATAACCCGATAACGATAAGAGTCGTTCATATAACGAATACAAAATTTGTGAAAAATGTGTGAGTTCTGATAAGCTTTTGCAGGTTATCAAAAGAATTTACAAGCTCGTGTGGATTTCATTGTCAGTTGTATTTGCGCTTTGAACTCACCTGTGAAAACACTTGTGTTTTGTGGCTCACAAACAAATTCTTTAAATTTCAAAATGAAATATTTGGAAAGTTTTCTGTTTCTCGCTTTTATAGTTGTGGTGTCCACAGCTCTCAAAATTGGAGATCGTTGCACAGATGACGAGTCATGTGACATGCCGAACTCAATGTGTGTATCTATATGCACATGTAAAAGTGAATTTACACACAAAAACGATTTGACTGGATGTCTTCCCATTCGAGATTCATTTAATGCTTCTTGTGAGCAAAGGGAGCAATGTCAGGAAGGGAACCTGGGAAGTTTAAGTACTTGCACCAGCAATATGTGCCAGTGTATGGATCACGCTGTTTATGGGCAAAAGGAAAGTATGTGTTTGCTAAAAGCTAATAAAACCGGAGAAAGTTGCACGAATTCACTACAGTGTATAGGCTTAGGGTTATCTAAGTGTGAAGGAGAAAGATGTGTCTGTAATGATAATGGAGTGGAGAAAAGTGATAAATCTGCATGTCTTGAAAAATTGTATCTTGGCCGAGATTGCGACACCAATGAGTCAGCTCAATGTACTCACATTCCAAACTCTGAGTGTTCTGCGACCTCTCAAATTTGCAGTTGTGTAATTGGCTACGTTAATCCTAATGACAGGACATGCTTGAAAGAAACGGGACAGATTGGAGATAGCTGCACACACGACGTACAATGTTTGAAACTTAATGGTACAAAATGTGGCAGCAACAACACATGTGAATGCCAAAATGGTCAAGTTGGGAGTGACGACAAGATGAAATGTCTCCTAAAAGTTGACCATTTAGGGGAAGATTGCACTGATACCAGCCAATGCTCGCCAGAGCATAGCAAATGTCTTCCGGACACTTCCAGTGCTGGCAATCCACTAAAGTGTTTATGTGGAGAAGACCATGTCCAGTATAATGATAGGTGCATTGAGGTAAAGGTTCATGATTTTTCATAAGTTTTTTAACGGATAGTTATGCTTTAAATGGTAATTGATCAAATCTTTTTTAATTTCAGGCAAAGCAAATCGGTAATCGATGTGATTTTGACGTGGAATGCAGTAAAATTGGATATGGTTCAACTGTGAAATGCATCTCTAATGTGTGCGCATGTCCATTGACCGAGCCACCATCAAGGTTCTATAATGAACGTTGTGTGAAACCTGCTCTTTGGAATGAAACTTGTCCCAGTCATGACAGTTGCATGTTAGGAGTCAACAATCGAACCAGGTGTGCGGGTAACCCACGCAGGTGTACGTGTGCTGATGGTGATATCGAAAGGGAAGGGATATGTTGGGAACAGTTAACTGTCGGAGGGACCTGTAACCGAGACGTGGAATGTCGGCAGACAATAGCAGGACCAGTGAGATGTGAAAAGAAAGTTTGTACTTGTGACTCCGGATTTCCTGCGAGTAAGGAAGGCCTTCGATGTGCGGGGAGTTCTTTGGTTGTTGGGAGAGCTCAATATATTCTTGCAATCTTTGTCATATTTTTTGTTTCAATGGGGCTCTTTATACAGTAGAAAGTGTATGACCATTTGTTATTTAAGTGTCCGCCATAAATAGTTCCTAAATTTTGTAAATAACTTAATTCGAACATTCGCAATGTCATGCACCATGATTTTGTATGAAAATGTTAAATAAGAAGGTAATGCTTGAAATAAAGGATTTTAAAAGTTATTCTATTTTTAGCTCATTTTACTCTCATTTAATCTGAACACGGCAGAATAACAGAGGCCACCGTCGTATTTTATTTAAAATCTTAATTCCAGTTAAGCATGTTCACATGATAATTTAGGATTACGCATGGCCATGTCATGGAATTCAGATTTTATTATAAATCTCAGCACAGTAGGATTGTTTATCATTTAAAAGCGTAGTTCCGGCACAACTTTCATGATTCATGCCTATCTGGTTGTCCAATTCAAACAAATTAGTAATCCCCATGACGGTAACTGGGTTATTTGATCTAACCATAACATGTAGTAGCCAAACACAATGAGCTTAAAGGATTAAGATAAAGTGCGTTTTATGTGTGCAACTTTTTTATTTTCATTCACTCCATTATAAGGTCATTACCGCTTTTAGTGAACCTCAATCTTTTCTGTGTAACCCTTTTTGCTATAAGTAAAGCATTTGAATGAATAGGCTAAAAGTTTATTAAAGATCATCTGTCATACCATATATTCTTATCTTGTGATTGTGATTTCATTTAAGTCTACTGTAATTCAATAATGGTGCAAAACTGAAGGCTTGTATTGCTTCTTTTTTTTCATAATGTGTGTTTCAAATATGAGGTAAAATTAAAGCCTAATATCATTAAATGCAGAAGTAATTAAAACCACAGCAACAAAAGAAAATGAATTTAAAAAAAATTAACTACTCATTTTCCTGTTCTTCTAGTTGTAGTGAATTGTTTCGCTATAAAAGGTACGTTGAGGCATTTAAGATAATTTGATGATGCTTTGTTCGATGAATTTATGGCTCGAAATGATTTACTGACTTTGGGAAATAAATCCACAGGAAATTCAGATTTTAAACCTTTTAATGAGGTATGGTGCAAAGCGGGCGGTGGTTTTTTAGTATTTGAGTCTCCAGGTGCACATAAACGCTGTTGGCTACTATGGTAATGGGTTCTGTTTCATGATCTTCAATTTTATTAGGATATGAATAGCAGCGGTAACCTAGTAAAATGGTTTACGGCCAAGGTTTCATCAGGTGAGCCATATTTGACCTTGAATTTTAACCAAAGTGATTTTACTCACCACTTTAGATTCGTTTTATTCTAGCTTGGATAAGTGTAATTTATTCGATAATTGTTATATATTTTAAAATCGCAATACGCGCATTTAAATTCAGTGCAAAATGTACAAAATTGGAAATTATTGGTCAGTATTTTTGCTGATCGGGATAGCAGCGTGTGTGGTGACCCAAGATGAGGTTCCCGCTAACACGACAGAGGTTTCTATGTTGTAGCAATATTTTGCAAATTTCTATTTAGTTCAAGGTTAAGTTAAAGCATGGCATTTAAGTTTCAATATTAAATTTCAATTTTCTTCACTTAGGCTAGTACTGACATCACTGAAGAAACAACAATCAACATCGATACTACTACAGCTACAACTTCACCGGATGTCACTCCAAAAAATTGCTCAACTCGTCGACAGCTATGTACAAAGCATATTGACTGCTGTGGGGTTCTAGAATGTGTCAATTTGTTCCTTTTCTCTTTGTGTAATCCCAGCTAAAATTACCTCAAATAATTTTACTTCATGATTTGTCTATTATTAGCTTATTTAAAGCATTTTATATGCATGCAGACCTGATGAATTTTTCTTTTAATTTTTATGCAGGTGGTGCTGATGCTTGAATTAGCCTGATTACTTGTGATTTGATTCCATAGCTGCACATTTTCTACAAAAAATCAAAATAGAATGAAATTTACACATTTCCTTTCATAGTTTTAAACCTAGCGAGAGCGGTACAAATCTCATATTTTCAAATCCCGGTTTTTGACATACCGTTCGATATCTTGTCTCAAATGTAGTTATTTTCAAAATTATGAGACTTGTACCTTCTCGCTGTAAAGAGCAGTAAGCATCGGAATCTGTAAAGGTCATTAAGCTTCTATTTGAGTGTGGGTTTTTGCAAAAATTGTGAAATATCTATTTGATTGCAAAAAAGCCAGAACCACATAAGTCATGTCCGTGTACAGTCTTTCTGTCTCTTTCAGATGCATCTTTCAGATTTGAAATCAGTTAAGTAAGATCTGATCTACAGTGTCTCGAAAATTGAAATTTTGTCAATTTTTCATGCTTGTCTAAAATATCTATTTATATGAGTATATTTAAAGTTCCTTATGTGAGCCGAAAATCCTCTTTAATGCATGCAAGTATAAAAAAATTTGTTTTATGAAGAACTTTCATTCAAAACTTCACAAAAACCTTAAAACACTACAAACTTTCACAAATTTAGATATTTTAGACAGCATGAAAAATTGACAAAATTGCAATTCAAATCTGAAAGATGCATCTGAAAGAGACAATAAAACTGCGCATGGACATTACTTATGTGGTTTTGGCTATTTTGCAATCAAATAGATATTTCACAATTTTTGCAAAAACCCACACTCAAATTGAAGCTTAATGACCTTTACAGATTTCGATGCTAATTGCTGTTTACAGAGTGTAGGTACAAGTCTCATAATTTTCAAAATAACTACATTTCAGACAAGGTATCGAACGGTATATCAAAAAACCGAGATTTGAAATTATGAGATTTTTACTGCTCTCGCTAGGCTTAAAATTACTTAAATCAATAGAACAGTGAGGATTCAAAATAATGTATGAAGTGTTGAGCTGATCAAAATTGTATAAATTTAGAGACTACTTGCAATGTAATAAAATTTGCAGATGAATTGCAAACATGAAATTTTGATGCCGTATTGAAATCTTTCTAATCAAACTTTTTATAGGATTATACAATTTAAGATTCCTAACACAATGGGCATTCAATGTATTCTGCACACCTTTAACTACTTAATTGGCTCTCACAAGCTAAAAACACTTTTACATTTTTTTAAGTTAGCAATAAATTTTATGTATGTTTTAAAATAAAGAACAACAGAAAAGTTTTTAAAAGTATGACATTCAAGACGGAATATTTTTTAAAAACATTCCACATGGAGTACGATGGCCACCACATGGTCATATCTTGAAAAAAGTTTACACCTGATATTATCTTTATGCTCTCTTACGTTGTTATTGGCTCCAAATCACAAACGGTTTTATTATGTTCCATTTGTACAAAACTCTGCAAGGAAGCAAATGGATAAAACGACATCATCTATCGTGTTCTAAAGATCTCTTTTGTGAGGTTTCATTGTTCGTAGCATGCATCAAGTATATTCAGCCATGTGGAAATATTGCATTATTTCAACCATGTGTTTTTATACTAGGCAAAAGTAACTTACATAGTAAAAATATCATCGTTTATATGTTTAAAATGCATATATTTTGATTTTGTTGAATGTGACTACAAATTTTTATGCAAGCTCTAATGAAATTAATATTTGTACAGAAATATTTAATCAACTTATTACATACCAAGTCGGAAATAGCAACAAACCTGGCTCTGCTTTTCTATTTTAAATAAAGTTCTTCCATAACAAATTATGAAAAATTTAAACCAACATTTTATTTATTTTGTGCATGTACTCCAAATTTCCTGTACAATAGCAATGCAGATAAAAAGTACATTTAAATTAGGTAGTCGTTTAAATAAAATTTAAAATGCCTTCCACCATGAGAACTGGAGCGCATCAAATAAAAAGGAAATATAATTTGGTCATTAAAATTGTTTACGAATCAACGATCAAAACAGAAACCCACCCTCATTGGTGAATTTGTACAAGAGTACCGTAAATTCGCAATTAGACGCCGGGGCGTCTACGTGCAATCGTCGATTTT
>JAQIXX010007653.1:0-10540 GCA_034700605.1 Willowsia nigromaculata | reverse complement strand
GGAGTAGTACCTGTTATAAAGAAGCTGATAAATTGCTTCTTATTGGGGTGAATCCTGCAAGTTTTTACTCAAAGATTTGAGTATAAAAGCAAGCATCATGCGAACAAAATGTCACCAGTCAACCGTTCAGTATCCAGAAGTAATTTACTCTTTTAATATATTCAACATGGCACGTTTCAGACGAACTGGGGTTTTTCTTGGGGTAACGTTGGCGTTATTATGCTTGTTACAACTGGTCATGGGAATGTCGGGTACGGAGGATAAAAGTGATCCTGTAACAGAGAAAGGGTGTAAGTTTTAATTTTGTGAAGCCCTATGCATTTGTAATGTATGGTATTTAATTATAAAAGCTATTTTGTTTCCTAAATCAACAGTGTCATGTCCCGATGGTGCTGGTTGGGCTTGCTGGGCGAGCTCGCATACAAGAGACGAGTCGTGTGACCGTAAGACCAAAAAATAACATGATTCCAAAGATCAATTCAAAATTTTCTTCAAGCAGAGATTTTACTTCTGAAATTTTTAAAACTGTAGGAAGAGGATGGATGAAGAGATGGAAAATGGAACGACACTGGCCTTTAATGGACTGCTATTGTTGTGCTGAAAAGTGAGGCTTTTTCCTAAAAACTTGGTTAACGACACCTTAAAGCTCTAAAAGACGTTAAGATGTAAACTTTTGTTACTTAACAATGACTTAATACCTTCTAGTTGGTGGGCAAAGTTGAACCATAAAGTCAATCAATAAACTAACATATACATATACAGATTATTCATTTAATTTCATTCGAAATTTTGGCGTTACTATACTCCCGTACACCTGCATCATACTCATGTTTTGGGTAATTTATTTGTCGGATATGTTATGTAAAGGCTGACTAATGCGTCCATTGAATTACATATTGGACTACTAGTGCATTATTCGGCATAACCTTTGTGCTATTGTCAAACTTATTAGATTATTGGCCTACTGAGGTATTATATAGGTCATAGAGGCTAACATAAGTATGTTATGTGCTGTACGTCAACTAAAGGTTAATGCGGATTGCAGGTCAACAAACACGTCGCATATATTTACATTTAATTGACTGATGGTGTGATCAATTTTACATGTTTATGAATGCTAGTCGTGAATACTACAAAATTATAACTGTATTCCTATTACATACCTTCACACTTTGAACCAAACCATGTATATTACTATGTAAAATATGCTTATTTGTTATATACGGCTTCTTTCTATAGTTAATTATATGCTTACTTTATAAAGTGGTGTTGCAACAAAGTGTTTTTTATTATTTTGTTTTTTTTTCACCAAACGCATGATAAGAATTAATTGATATGTCAATCAGGATTAGAAATGTCGTTCGCAAATTTTAAAGTTCACCAGAAAAACGCACATTTTTAAGTTCACCAGAACAACGAACATTCTCAAACCTTTAAGTTTTCAAGATTACAAATTTAGGGTTTTATATCCAAGGTTTCACATATAATTTGAATTCAAGAAAACCAAAAGTATAAACAGAATGAAAATCTCTACGTTAATCATACTACAAACATCAATTTTGGTGGCAGTTTTAAGTAAAAGTATTCCTGATACAGGTAGTTTCGTCTCTTTCAAGAATACTAATTTCCGAAGCAAAAGCATAACATAAATATTTTCGTTACTTACAAAATGTAGAGCAACCGTCCACAATGTTGAAGCTTGTTGCATCTGCCGATGGAAAATCGTTCTTTGCAGAGAATGGCGCTAGGGTAAAACAAAGAAAAGTTGATTTAATACTTGTATACAATCTCTTACTAAAAAGTTACCTTTACAGACCTGGTTTGAGTCAAAAAGTTACTGCAACTCTTTGAACATGAGATTGGCCTCAATTACATCTCAACGTCAGTCGGATGTACTTAATGCAGCGTACCACTCAGATGATTTTGAAGGAAGTTAGAAAAAATTTTTAATCGGTTGTTTTTTAAACTTCCATGATCTTTGCCGCATCTTTACATTTGTTTTTGTTCATAGGGTATTGGACGTCTGGAAGGGATTCTCAAGAGATAAGACAATTCAGTTGGGACTCTACGAATGAGCCAATCTCTTCAAATTATCCAAAATACGGTTGGTGGAACCTGACGTTTCAAACTTGTATTTACTACCATAGCAAACCAGAAGGGGCATCGGATATTAGCCTTCAATTATGCTCTGCTCGTCGTGGAGTACTTTGCGAAGCAAATACAAACTAGCAGCAAACCCATGCAAAAAGAAAGTGCTTCAGGCGGCAGACGAATCATAAATTTGACTTTATTTTGACATTAGTTGGTATATTTAGATGTATTTCAACTTCACAAAATGTAATTATAAACTGTTATACCAATTCCTATTTATTACTATATATCCTTCATGTGCACTTTGTCCAGAAAATGTTAATGTCTCCAATAAATTCTGTATGACATATAATATCGAAATCAACATTAGGTTCACAGTATTTAGTCGTTTATTGCAAGCATCAAAATTTAACCTACTAGAAATATCTTTTGTCTCCGCAGCATTCTTTACTAAGCGACGCAGAAATATCAATTATATTGCGTCCATTAAGACGTACAACAAACTTCAGAGTTATATCCTGATATTACAGCCTGTACATTGAGTCCGCGTAGGTAGGCATGTTAAATAAGTAACATTTTTACTTCTAGTGTGATAGATTATACCTCAATAAGATTGCCAATCGTAACTGCTACAAACAATAATGTTGTTCATGATGATTGTAATCACATCATGGACCCACACTTGCTGTATTTGTTATTTCTCGTAGCTGTATGATATGTCAACTATTTAACTGTTTACATACATTGAAATAATCTTATAGTTGTATTAATTCAATGTATATATAGTTCTCCATAATATACTTAACCATATGCTTACTTTGTGAAGTGGTATTACAAAATTTATATCATTATCATTTATATGCCATTTATATCATTTTGTTTATCTCCAACCGCAGGATAAGTATGTGTCAATCAAGGTCATGAACGGTATATTGGAATTTTTCCAAAGACCTAAAATACAAAATTGAGCTCAAGAAACTCAAAACTGAATAGCCTGAAAGTCTCCACGTCAATTAGCAAACATCAATCATTAGGCTGTTTTTAGTAAAAGTATCCCCTACACTGGTAGTTCCGACATTCGAGGATTTATTTAATTTTTTATTTATTTTATTTAATTATTAATTTATTTTCATCATGTTGAATTTTGTTGAGTTCGCTGACTGAAAAATGTTCTTAACAGACAATAGTTATAGAGTGAATTTTAAAATGCTTACTAAATATAGATACATTTTCAATTTCTAATCAAAACAATTAAAATTTTAGACCTTTTAGTCAACAACGTACTGAATCTTCTTAAATATGAGATTGGCATCTATTATATCTCAACGTCAGTCAGAAGTACTTAATGCAGCTTTCAGATTAATCGATTTTGATGGATGGGAGCACAATTATTTAATTATCTGTTATTAAGAGTCCATTAATCTTTCTCGTGCCCTAATATTTTGCTTTTGTAGATAGTGTATTGGACGTCAGAAAGAAATTCTCAAGAGATAAGGCAGTTCAGCTGGGACTCAACAAATAAGTCAAAATCCCCAAGTTATCCAATATACATTTGGTGGAACATGCCGTTTGAAACATGCATTTTCTATCATTGCAGAGAAGGAGGAACACGGGGAATTAGACTTCATATATGTTCAGCAGCCCACGGAGTACTTTGTGAAGTAGATACAAACTAAAAGCAAACTACTTAATAATGTGATGTAACAGTAGTTAGAGGAAGCTAAAAATCGACAAAATTATAATATATTATGTTTTCTAACGTAAAAACTGGATTTGTACATTCGGTGGCGGTTCTCATTTCACGGTTTTTGGCTCTAAGAGCTGAAAAATAGACGATTGGTGACGATTTCAGAATATTACAGTGATAAACCCCGAGAAAATATTTATTTAAGAATTTTTTAATCTTTGATTATCATTTGTGCAAATAATGCATCCCTTAATCATATTTTAAACTTTATTTGTTATTTTTCGGACAACCACGGGCTTTTATCGCACTCAACCCACCATTACGTGATACTGGAGGTAAAGGTAAATTCTAGGATCCACGTACCTTACGAGTGGACACTTTGACGTAATTAATTTTTGGATTGTATTGCATTATTATCAGCTTTACATTAATATTTACACAAAAGCTACACTTTAACTGCTGTTGTCTCCTGTAGACTTGTTTTAAGACTTATGTGGCAGAAAAGTCTCTTATATTGTTTTAAAAAGTTCAGAGCAAAACTTTTATAATATTTACTCAGAAGAAAATTAAATCACGTAGAATGTCTCAAAACTAAAATTAAAACTTAACTGCAGCACATACATTTAAAAAAGCTCATATTATACTAACAAAGGGATATTGTCTACTAATTGTAAGGGAAAACGACCCTGCTCACACCAAAATTTTTAGGGTTTGAAGTAAAACATGATTAGCTATACAAGCGCACACACTTTCAAAATCCACTATAATATTATTATTAAAACCCAACCAAGCTGCATTTCAATATAAGATTTGCATATATTTTTAAGTGAATATTCGGATTGTAAGATTAGGAGTTTATGTACGTGAGAGATATTGAGTTTTGATGTGAAGATATTCGTTTCGAACTAAAAAGTTTGAACTAAAGCGCATGTATTGCCACCAATAATTCAACTAACTAACTAACTAACAAAGATTTTGTAACGCAAATCTTCAAATTTGTTCGTTTCAGCCTTTGATTGTAGCATTAATGTTATCATAATTATCTATTTGTCTTTCAACATGCGCTCACTCGTACTGTTTGTATCAAAAAAAGAAAAAAAAACAATTCGATTTAAGTATTCATACATTCAAATGTAACATTTTGGTGTAAAAATTTTATTCGATTACATGACTAGCATTGTTATTTGATTTCAATTTACTTTGTACAACAATCAATTCAAAATTTATTTTAATTATCACAGTACTCACTTAGATTAGTGCATTCAAAAATTTAGTACATACATCACACAAACATTAAAACCATCTACTTCTCTGCTTATCTACCTCTCTATAATCTGAAGAACAATATGAGGTTATATTTGCTCAAACTCTTTATTTATTACCTTGTCGGGCTTTAGCTTGACGGTACATACGTGCGTAGTTTATCATGAATTTCGTACGATTGTGTATCATACCAATTAGTAAATGACATCTTAATAGTTTTAAAACCTTGCACAAAATGTAAGCTATAGGTCTTATCATGACAAAATGTAGAAGGCCCAGGACCTTTTTAATCCCTTCCAAAATCTTTTTCCTGTATTCCACTATAAAAGCACACATTGAAATACCCATTCCAATTAAAAAGACAATAAATATTATTAAAACATTTCCAGTCATTGAAGGCTTCTTTAATTTAGTAGATGGATAGATGACACGCATATCAATGCTTGTTTCTTTTACGTAATGTTGCCACCAATTCATAACTCCATTTTCAAAAACTCTCCTTAATCTTATGCAAAACCACAATGGTGTGTTTCCCCAAATTTTAAATGCTCTGCCCGTATTGTAAAACCTTTCCTTTTCCCCCAAGTGAACCCTTTCTGCTGATATATTTGACTTAAACATGAAATTCGCAAATCTATTGCACATGTTGGCAGGCAGAACAAGTGCAATATTTTTACAAGTTTTTAATTGATTCCCCAGGAATTTTTCTTCCCGTTTATAATAAATCTTATCTAAAATAGATACGGCGTCTTGTACACTACCTTGAAAGTCATTGGACATTACAGTAGGCTCAGCGTCTGCTACTGCTTGGACAAAAACCGTTTTTAATAACGGGTGCAGGGATGATACTCTATATAACAGTTCACGGAAATTTACATGTAATATGTTTACTTCCGAGCGTCCTAAAATTGGGTATCCCTTCCAAGAAAGGACAAAAGAATGATTTCCAACGATGCTAGAACCAGACTTGTAACCATAAGCTACAGACATCCGATTAGTTCTGCTGTATATTTTATATTTGTCATCAACAAGCTCATTAATTGTCTGCGGATGAACAGTTTTACGGGGTAGAACCATATTGTATACGTTATCGTTTTTCCAAGCATTGCTTAAAACAATTGTTGCAAGATAAAATAGTAATAGAACTAGTCTAGTTGTAAGAATTCTTCTGGATATTCGTTCTGTCAGATTCTGTGTGAGATATGCCCTGAGAATTTCCCATAAATAGAAACTTGCACTATTTGACTTATGCGCTTTTAGAACATTCAAAATTACAATTAAGCAAGGACATGTTATTGTAATCCATAACCAGATGTTTGAATCAAAGACTACAAAAAGTTGGCGAAACCCGAGAGATTCTGTCTGGGCATACCCACAAGCAACAAACCGCAATCCTGATACGATATTTTCAACGTAAAACTCATATCTGAACAATCTGTATATTCTGTAATCGTCTATCTGAATAAAAGTTCTAATTGAGTTATTTTCATAGACAGTGGACAAATAATTATCCAAACTTGTTCGGATCTGTGTTTCACCATTACTGCATTTTGTGGTGGAACTGGTAAAATATGTGTAGTTCTGAAATAATTTCAGCAATAAATTGAGTTGACCATGAACTACGTTATCATGCGCGGAGCCTTTAGAGAGCAGTAAATTTTTGTTAAGCCTGTTTGGACACTGTGCAAAATGAACATCCAAGTCACTTCGGGCGTCTTCAAAGAAATGTGTAAGTACGTATGTATGGAATTGGGGTTCTATAAACAATTGTTTAGGAAGGCTGGGTAAAGCTGTTCTCGTATGTGCTCGAATAAACTCTTGCAACTGAATCGGTGTGAGTGTTAGAAAAAATTTTGGCCAGCATTGTCTACAGTATATGTATCTTTCAGATTTGTTAGGAAACACCTTTGACACCAATACAACAACGTCTGTAAGGTCTGATAATTGTCCAGAGTTCTGATTCCACGACTCATCAAACCAACGACGGATATCTTCAAATGTGAAATGAATTGTTCCGGGGACCAATGATATATGTCTTGTAATAACACTGGGAACAACTTGCTGCGTCCTTATTGGTGGAATGAACAACATATTATGTGAATGTCTAAAGATTTGTGGACGCCGTAATTCTAGTGGAATATCTATTGCAGCTTTAGGAACAAAGATTGAAATTTGAACTTCACAATTCCATGGTTTCGATGTCATGCTGTACGGCAGAAACTCAATTTCAAAATAACAGTCATTGGTATACCAAAGCTTTTGCTTTGGAAGGCATGGCCATCGCACCAACCAAGTTTTTGGCAAGTTGTTCGTGAAGCTTCTTATTGGTAACCAAATGGCCTGTTCACCTGAATATTTTGACGCTGTAAAAGTGCCTACGATTTGTTGTCTCAATATAATTGGGTACATTAAATTCTGCGGTATGTCAAGTCCTTGATAATTATCAACTATAACAAAACAGTGTTGAGATCCAAAACTCGAGACAAAGTATGTCAGCTCGTCGAGGGGGAGAATTTCTAAAGCTTTATATGTCTTCAGCTCTCTTGGAATAAACTGAAATTGATGAGGATAACTTGGTTTCCTCGGAGGATTCTTAATATAACTAAAAAAGTCCATAAGACTTAACTCGTTAACAATTGTTTCATCACTGTATACCGTTGCAAGGTGAAAAACGTGCAAAAACCAAATGAGTGATTTTGAAAACATTGTCGTTTGTTTTAAAGTAAACTCTAATAGAAAATATTGACCAAGAACTTTGTTGCGCAAGTTTTATTTTTAATTGTTCAAGTAAACTAATTTATACTGACCTCTAGTAATTCTGTAAATCTGTCAAATTTTATGCTCAGTTAGCAGTTTGGATCCTCAATAACTGAAGCATGTTAACTGAAAGCAATTCAAAATACTTAAACTGGAAGGTGTCAAACTTCGCCTCGGAGTTGCCAATTTTTAACCGTCTACAATTGCCGAGTTAAAAGTAATTAATTAGAAACATTTCAAATTAATAAATGACGCAGGAATACTTTTCTACTACCTTGAGATATGTAGTAAAAACAATTTACGTAAAAGTTTTACTGGTTGCTTGACAATCCTAATGAAATATGTAACTATTGGCCACTTTCAACTATTTCTTCCATTGGTTCAAATTATTTTTTTGAAAAACTAATTTATACTAATATGTTTCTGTATAAATTTTTGGAAATGTCTTAAATACAATGTATACATGCAAAACTGGTTGAAATGGAGTTGTTGCCAACAGCAGCATAGGAGCTCTAATAAATTACTTGGTTCTCCACTTCAGCTTGCGTCAAGCTTAAACTAATGTCTTATAAAAAATAATTAGCTAGATATACGTAGGTGTCATTTTCTACCTTATAACGACGGTAATTTAATCAAAAAGCTTTCATAAGCTACATTTAGGTAGAATTGGCATTTTCCATGTGATATGTAAATATTGGTGTTGGTCACGTTGAAACAAATCCATTCCATTGGAATGTGGTAAAATGCTTTATGAAAGTTAGCTTCACGTGTTAAAAACCTGCTAATATATTTTATATAATGTATACTGTAGAATATCTGAATATTCTACTTTATTGTTCATTATTCTAAAGTGTGTCTTATCTCAAGACACGTGTAATTCTATGTCTCCAGGTACTGTCTGGAGAATCAATTAAGCCAATTCTCTGTATGCTCATGCCATACTATATTTCATGCATTCCTGTAAATCCTTTCACTCTTGATCCAACCTTCACTGTAGTAAAACCTAGCTCTGTACATAGGCAAACAACTCACTCGTTTCTCTCCGGTCACCATTCATTCCTAGCATATTCCATGCACCTACAAATACATTACAGTTACTGAACCAACCAATTAATTTTTGTTCATAAAATAACGTTAACATTTTTGCCTTTAAACACATATATACAAAATATTCACATTTATGAAACGAAGCCACTCGTTTTTTAAATTTCAGACTGAATTCTATAACATATTTACGTTCTAAGAGTGTTTACTTCTCTTTGCCCTGTTATGCAGCCTCCAATAATTCACAGATATTTTAGAGGACTGCAGAATTACACATATTACGCACGTTAAGAAATTTACTACTTCACCAATCAAAAATTTCGCCACATTCAACATAGAAAAATTTCACTGTAATTACGTCATACGTGACTAATTCTTACACAACGAGGGATTACTAAGTTTAAATTATCAACTTTTACAACTCCTTCTAAAAAGGGTTTTAGGCGAGTTCACCAAAATGGTATGAACCGATTTTTTTTCAGGAGATAATCATCAAGTTGTAAGGAAAATCTTTCCACTCGCGAGGAAGGAATTTGCATGGAAAATCTAATTATAAGGAGAGCCATAGTTGACTCTTTTCGCCTCCTTCATTGCAAATGCAATGATCATGCATAATATATGTATAATATGATTATGAATAATTGTGAGAGCTTTAATTACGTGAATAATGTACTTAATGTTGACTGTTGAATGTTGCAAATTTCAGAAAATGTATGGCTTATGGCAAATCATAAATCAAATATTTTTTTGATATTAATATCAATTAATTTGAGTAATCTAATCATGATTTTATTTGACAAATTGTGTAATTATGAGTACGTTCATGCAAAACTAAGCCATATCGTCCACATACTATACTCATAGTAATGTCCATAAATATTTCAAAATCCGTCGGTTCTCTCTTTAAGGGTTTTAGCAAATTGGTATATAGTTTTGCTTGTGTTTTTATCTTTCTGGACGTGGCTAAAAGTCTCAAATTTTGATTTGTTTCCAGCGATTTTGAACACCTGGACAACTCATTTTGGAAAGTAATCCGGGCAATGTTATCTCATGTTAGCAAACTATAACGTAATTATCCAACTAGCACAAAAATTAAAAAAAGAGAAAAAGAGCTTCAAAATGAGCCATCACAGGTAAAATATTAATATCAAACACAGGTTTTACATTCAGTTGAATAAAGGTGTCTTTAGTTTAGGTTGTTTTAGTTGGGGTCAAAAATTATATAAAATATGTGAATGTATAGGCAAAAAACATATTTATATCACTGATGATCAGATTTCAAAGATTCTGGTTAAAAATATGAACGCACTACATGTGTCAACTAATAGTTCGTGTATCTACGACTAGTCGATTATTCATTCATCAATAATGAAAAAGAAGTCGTTGTATCTATTGTTAATCTTATTTTGGTAGCTATATTTAAAGTAGAAACGGCTTTTAACTAATTCAATCTATTTAATCAATGTTTTTATTTGTTATTAATATTTGCGACTACCAAAACCACATCAAATAAGTATTTTGCAAAATCGAATATACATTACATTACGATACTTTAATATTTGCACAGGTAAAGGCTGCACCTGAAATGTCAAGCAACACGTGCAGTATATTCACCACTTCTTGTAGAGTTTACTATTATATGCTGTCTTCTGCTACCGAAAATATTGGCTGGAGAATGATTTCCTGGCTGCTTCCGCT
>JAQIXX010007652.1:0-10540 GCA_034700605.1 Willowsia nigromaculata | reverse complement strand
CATTTACCATTTAATCACCAATCACTAATCACTATTAAAAATATAAATTTCATTTAATCACAATCACTAATCACTTCACCAAATTGGGGTGATTACCCAAGCCTGACTGTTTTTCACATGCAAATCTTTAATTTCCACTTTTTTGACTCGTGCAGAGTTCAAGGTACCAGTTAGCCATCAGTCAACTATACTAGTCAACTAATGAAAGCGTTCTAAATGCAAGAAATGTCAATAGAATGTATGCAGGCATATTAAATTAGGAATGATGTTATATGAATTTTCACCCAAGCCTCATTGCAGAGTTTTTGTAGTCTCTATTTTGGTACACGTTGAGAGCTTTTGATTTAAGCACGTTTCTAGATGATGAGTTCCTTTGGTGATACAAACTATAATGTCCTTGGAACTTATTATATTGCTCGGAATGTTAATAAATATGTTGTAAGTATGTGACCAATAGTTAGGATTGGAAAATGTAATCCATCAATAGAAACTGTGGCTTTAAATCGCTTCATAAATTAACGACGAATCAAAATTTATTTCAGATAGTCCAGAGATAGTACATTCAATACAGATATCTACCTTAAACACCACAATCTATATAACTCAAGCATAAATATACAATTTGGCTTTGACACAAATATTATCTATTTAGCATTATAAATATAAATTTTGGTTACACGCCTTAATTAAACATACGAAAGTGGTTATAAATATGTTTATTATAAACACTATCGGCTTAACTGGTTTTCGCACAATTTTTCATCAAAATTACGTAATCTATTTTTCTAATTAAATTCATCTTTGTATTTATAATCAATGATTATTAATCAGGCATCAAAAATAGCAGAACGGTGCAACGTGTATTGAATACATTGCTGAAGGGTATGCTCACAAGGATTCTAATTTAATTATGTCAGAAAAATCGTATTTTTCTAACAATCCTTTGAAAATCTGATCAGCAACAAAAAAATATTAAAAAACACAATAATTAACAAATTTATCAAACTTCCCATGCAATCAGCACATAATGGGCGAACAAATGAGAGGCTCTAAAAACCTAACAATTATGACAATTAACAAAATTGAAGCATAATTTCACGCATGCAGACATAATAACTAATAAAGCAAACAACTTCACATGCCTGTAAGCAGCTTAAATTTAAATATTTGTAAATTTGTTACTTAAAATACAATAAAACCTTTCATAAAATTGTTATCACTCGTTTATTTGATATTATAAATATGGGCATCATGCTCATTGGGATGAGAGAGCATTAATTTCTACCATTAAGAGCGACCATGATGGTTTAGTTTATGTTCTTGAAGAGAACCACTAGTCATATATCTCTTGTGACAATAAGAACATTTATATGGGCGCTCACCCGTGTGATGATTACAATTAGTTTACAAGATTTTCTAAATCTGCCAATAATTTTAGCCTCCTTTTTCGTCATGCACATTTTCCTCCGCGATCTTAATGTTTTTTCACTTCCAATATACAAATGCTTGCCAACCTGGAGTAAAACTATCCAAACAATAAAAAACCATTTGCGCCCCACAAATTAGAAATGGTATGTATATATGTACGTATCTGATTTATTAGGTTTCCTGTGGGAACTGCCCATGAAATCTCTAAGTAAACAGTCTTACAAAAGTACGTAAATGCATAAATTCAAGTGAGTCTGAGTTATGCATAATTTTTCAAACAAGAACAATAATGCGAGTAAGATATAAACAAAATTTGAATGACATTTCGAAACATGACATTAGTATTCATTACAATGTATAAAGAAAGTGGAAAGAGTAAAATATCAAGATTAATCATCATTATAACAGCTATCAACTCATTACATTAGTATGAAATGTTTTGTCTATATTCAAGTGAAAGTACAAAAAATGCTAGCTCAAAATTTATCTCATTCTCAAAATGCTTATCTCATATCATCATCTTCGAGTCGCGATCGTCATGGTCATGCTTGCTCAAGGTCAGAAGTGGCTCGTGCTGGTTTGGTATTTCGTGACGTCATCCCGGACATCTCAGGGAACAACTGGGGTTTGTCCATTTTCAAAACTTCTTTCTTCTCATAGTCGTACCGGTAAGAGGCACATTTGACGCCGTTTTTTCATATAAACAGACTGTTGCGGAGAATGGAGGGCTAGAGTGACTGATCGTGAGTTTTCATGTCATGAAAAAACTTTTGAAGTCTCTGTTCCGCCAGCCATTCATCCGGGTTCAGGTCGCGCTGTATGTAAATGCTTTCATTTCCAAGTCGCTTTTCATAGGCCAAAATCCTTTTTGTGTCCGTTTCTCTCAACATTTTCACCAGTATGCGTCGCTATGGATTCTTGTCTTGTCCAAGTCGTTTGGCACACCTTATTTCCATTTTTTCAACGCCCAGTTTGGTAAACAATGATTTCAGGGAACCTTGGCACTCTCATTTTTGAAATCAGGAACACCTTTAACTATCAGGTTATTTTCACGAGTCGCTTTATCAAAGGTTGATAATGTTTTTTCATGCATTTCACTTTTTCGTCAATTGGCTCAAGTCTCTTCAGGATGGAAATACTTCGTTTCTGATCACTTTACGAATGGCATTTTAAGAGGCAAATTTTCATTAAACATTCAAATTTAATTAATTAATTAAAATATTTCAGTTTCTTGTTATCATATATTTCCATTATATAATATAGTGTGTCCGATAAATCGCGAGTATGTTATAAACCATACTTTTAAAAGTAATTTCCAAGTAGGAACCAATAGCCAATAGCAGCCAAAATGGCATAATAATGGCTTCTCCTTTCCGCTTCTCAGTCCACGTATTAAAATTTTTACCAGTTGCACCAAATTTACAATTTTATGATTTCCACTTTAGTTCTTTTAATACAAAACCAACCTCTCAAATTATTAAGCAATACCAATATCTTAGTTTTGATTTCCTTCAAATTAATGAGCAATATATTAGTTTTGATTTTCCTCAAATTAATGAGCAATATCTTAGTTTTGATTTCCTTTAAAATAATGAGAAGTTCCAACATCTTCGTTTTCATTTCATACAGTAGAAATACAAGTGCTGCCATCAAAAGTCCCACCCCAAGTATTGTTATGATGGCAGAAGTGTCTCTCAAGCTTAACCCTTCATCCAACTCTGATGACTCTCCAACCTCGTCAATATTTTTCCGTGAGTACGTCATCTGGACAATAGAAAGCTGAAAATATTTCCACCACCATTCAATAATTCCAGTATGCGCAAAATGCCTAATTCGAGACATCACATCAGCAGGCATCCTTCCATAAACTCTGTATCCCCTCATGCTTTCAAAAACTGGTTCTTTTCCGAGATGAACTGGAGCCCCAAGTTTAGAGTAATTTGTATGAACAGAAAGGGCCGATGCATCATCCAGAATTGCAGCAGAGCGTTCACATTTCTTAAACAATGGACTCACAAATTCTTCATAAGAAGACTCCCCAAATTCATCAAATGCAGCATTTCGAAATGAAGGGAACAATTTCGTGTTGTTCAGAACAGACCTAAGATTTGGAGGCGATTGCTCAAATAACTGTGACAAAGTTTTAAATGGAACGAACACTAGATTAATACTGTAAAGCAACTGTGATACAATTGGGAAAGCTTCGTGCTCCATTAAATGACGATTTTCAGAAATTTCCGTTGGCCAATTTCCTTTGTCAAGTGATGCAAGAAATTTTGGTAATGAGTAAATATTAAATTTGTGCTTTAGAAGAGAATCAAACGTGTCGAATGGCAGAAGGGGTGCTGTAACAGTCAGTCTATAAATGTTATCTCCTTTGTATTCATTGCCCACTAGTGACAACATCAGAGGCACGATAATCAACGCCCACCATATCACGGTGCTATCTTTTATGTATTGTGAGTGGAACAAATCGCTTCCTTGATCCAGAAACGCAGCAAATACTTGATAAGCAACATCGAAAGCACTAAAATATTTACATTGTCTTGTTTCCGACTTATTTATAGTAGTCTTTAAGCATATTATTCGAATGAACATGTCACTTGCAACCAGCGTTACAACTATCACGACAGCACCCAAACATAACCATGTATAAATATCAAAAGCTGTGATAAGTTCCAAAAGCCTCAGTTTCCAGCTAATCTCTTCTCGATGACAACTTACAAATCTGAGGCGGTCAATACGCGTAACTAAACTTGTCGATCCGAATTCCCCAGTTCGCATACCACTTTGTCGCCACAGACCTGGAAAGTGGCCTATCCTTCTGTCATTTTTCAAGTAGTTGGGACAACCGTCTCCGAGGACGGCTTGTCTAAAGTAATTGTTTTCTACAAAAGAAAAGAAATGTGCGGACGAATTGGCTGGAAGCAGAATAGATATTACATGTATGTCCAACAGATGGTGCAGCTTTTGTGGCATCTGGTTCTTTAAAAGAACTGCGGATTTTAGAAAATTTTTCTTGATGCTGTGTAATTTCATGTTCCACAACCAGGGAGGAGTATCCCCAGGTACAATATTCCAAAAGAATGGAGGTCCAATAGAGTCCGATTTTGTCTGTTTTACTAAGTATTGAAGTTGCTGTCTTGACATGGGGTTAACCCAGTAATGCCGAAAAAGAAAGGGTATACATTGATCACAATTTTCGCACATGATGAAAACCTCATTTTTTACTACGTCCCAAATTAGCATATTTGTGTGTGCACTCAATATTGACGGAAAAAACAAGTTTGAACCAAACCAGGCGTCATAAATTGCAAATGTCGAGGGACTGGAAGGTATTTGTCCTATAAGTAGATTGTATTTCTCCTCTGTTATAAAAGTGTTCATTTTCCAATCGTAATCCTCTAAGTTATTAATCATGTCCAGAAGTAATGGTTCTATTAGATATGGGCCCATGTTTCCCATTTTGTACATTCTGCGACATTGGAAAGGAGATGGGGGCAGAATATGAACAGTCGCATCACAAATTTTGTTTTTTGACGCAATTACAAATTTGGTTTGCAAATTCCACAATAAAGGATTTTTTGATCTTGGCAGGGTCAAATATGCAATGATTCTTGTGGAATTGTTGTCTCCAATTTCCATGGGAATCAGAGGATGCCCCGGAAACACATTGTGCTGGTAGTATTGCTGGAGAACGATGGGCTCTTTTAAACGTTTTCCATTAAAGTTTAAGCGTTGATAGTTTATTAAACGCGTCATACATCCTGAAAATGAACCGAGAGCCTCTGGTAGCCCAAAAAATATTATATTTTGGTTTTCTTCGGTTTGGAATTCTGCTTTACAGATGTTTGGTTGAATTACCTGATATGTAGGTAAGCTATGAGCAAATAACAAGTGGAAAATAACCAGTAGAAGCATAATTAAATATTCTTAGAATGGACCGGGTAACAAGTTTTTTGCTTTAAATGATCTAATTTATGACTTTTTAATAAAATATTAAGAAATGGTTAACATTTGGTATATTATTGCATGGACTATGTTCCGTTTAAGCTTAGTTCGTTTGCAGCAGTAGCAGAACAAAATCGACCACACTAGCTCTCTTCAAGCAATACTAGTTATATCAATTTCAATTAGTTTTGGCGGGGATTGAATCTACCTGTTTGTCCATTGTAATTTAATTAATGGAATCATTTTTCCAGCACTAATTTATTTAATGGAGTAATACAAATACAACATGTAATACTGATTAGCTAGCTACCTTATTCTACCCCATAAAATTCTCTAGCCCACGCTCCCAATTTTGAAACATTTTTTGAAAATGAATTAAAATCTCGTTTTCTACCGACATTCTTCATTGAAATTTAAGGCTAAAGTTATTTGCATGTATATTGGAGTAATGTAAAAACAATAAAATGTTCTAATGACCCTCCTTTCAGGTGACAAACATTATTTAAATTGTTATGAGGATAAAATATAGTTATGACTAGATCGGGTGGTGAAAAATGTTGTAGGCAATGGGAGAACAAATAGTCAACCTGAAGGCAATCAATGAAATTATCGCGGCCAATGAATTAAAAAAGTAAAAAGTCAGGTAGGTAGATTTAAAATGATCAATCATTCATCATCTCATCTTATTCAGGTGGTTACAAAATATTCACTCTAGTTTTGAGTTTTATGAACTAATCACATATTTTACATAATGGCCTACGAATTCTGTCATTAAATCAGCGATGATCAAATATGGACAAACAAACAAAAGCTAAAACGAATTTTCTTTCGTGAATGCCAATGTTTATTGGTTGTGTATGCAAATTGATTTTTTAGCAGGTTTAAGTTGTTTACATATATAAGTTTTTAGGTTTCTAATATGAAAACTTTATATACAACGAGTACTTCATAATTTTTCTAAATTTACTTAACTTTTGCATTGTTCACTTATGGCAGCATTTCAAGTTTCTGTTTTGCGCCCCACAAAACAGAAAATTTGACAAACCCGTCAAGCTTATCTCCATATCTAATAATGAAAAAGTTTACATATTCGTAAGTGTTTATAGCAATACCATTTAAAACATGAAATGCTCGATAACCCATACAAATATTCCAAGGTGTCAACAATCAGAAGAAATATAGCTTCGTTTTCCGATGCAGAGCTTATTAGTTAAAAGGACAGGTAATTAGGAAATATAGACGAGCATGATGCTCCTAGTAATTGCAATGTTTGAACATATCGTTAATATCACCAAACTGTGGAAAATTACAACTACTACACCCACCACTACCACTGTTTGTCGTGGGTCATAAATGCACAATAAACACACTAAAAATCCAAAAAATTGTCCAGGTAAGGAGATTAATACAGACAAAGATGTCCACAATGATATTCATTCGATTCCAATTTTGATCAAATCCCAGCATATAATCATCTGAAATTTTAAAATACAATGTATTCATCCATGAGAGTTTATTTGGTGTGTACAGTGACAATGTAACTAGTAGTAGTGCAATAACCTTGTAACCTTTAATCCATAAGGCTAATGCTTAACTGGAAATGATTTCCAGTGGAAATGTCCAAACTCCCCACCCTCCCTCCCACTCCCCTCCAAAACCCTGCAAAATTCCTACCATATATATACTTTCAAATACAAATATGCATTTTACTCATACAAATCTCACGCATTTTCATCTTTTCAATGCAATCTATGCATGCATAATAATAAAATGTGGCAATGAAAATAAAAAATTATCACAATTATGTCATGTCAGATGTCAATCTGAAGCTCATGACATGATAACGTCTACAATATACACAATTATAGTAAAAATTACACAATAGTAGAATACCCAACGGAATGCTAAAATTTTTGCATCTTATTCTTATTTTACAAATAGAAAAATGGGAGTAGTGCAGAACGGTACGCGATCAGATCCTTATTTTATGACCCAAGGAACCTCTCAAGGAAGCTCTCTTAGCGGACTTACATTCATCATGTATCTAAATGACCTGCAAATGTCATTTAAAAACTACAAAACGGAGGGAGGAACGTTAGCAGAAATTCAGTCCAAATTACAGATTGATACCAGCAATTTGATTGACTGCTGTTGCAAAAATGGTATGCAAATAAACCTACATAAAACAAAATCTATGCTTTTCAAGTCGAAGAGAAAGCATGTAAATGACACGTTAAAAGTTTTCCTCCACGGAGAAGTAGTGGAGATGGTGAAAAGTTTTAATTATTTAGGACTAATCCTAAATGAGCAGTTGACTTTTGAAGAACACTATGAAACGATGTGCAAGAACATGACAGGCAGAATGTACCTAATCAATCCTAACAAAAAGTGCTTCTCTCCCAAGTGGAGACATATATTTGCCACTTCACTCATCATATCGAAATGGGATTACTGCTTGCCAATTTGAGACACATTCCAGAAACAAAAATTAAGAGAATCAACAGAATACTATACAAAGTGTCAAAACTAGTAATACGTTCACGATCAAGGCAAAAAGAAACTAAAATCGATCAAACAGAGAGACTCAACTGGCTCCTGTGCCAAGAGAGAACTGAAATATATATGCTAGAGTTCATCTTTAAAAATATATGGAATGATTCAACGCTCACATCATGTTTTCCACATTTTATAAAACGGAAGGAAACAAATGAAACTGACAGATGCTCCAGACAAGAGAATAATTTTGAACTCCCTAAAATGGAAAAGGAATTCGGAAAAACCAGCTTTTTCTATAGAGGGATCATGACTTGGAACAGCCAGCCCTCCAAAACAAAACAATGTAAAAGCTTTGCAGAATTTGACATGTTGATCAGAGAAAATGTGATGCTCAAAAGAAATATAGAATATCTATCTATGTATCTATAATCATAAAACAAATGACTAATTCATATCAAATTATTTAAAACTTTTATTTTATTCGCTAAAGGAGACATAATTATACAAACAATATGTACTTTGAGGCATGTTATAATATTTGTCACCTTGTCTTTCGGCAGAAATAAATTCGGTAACACCAATACCATTTGCACCCTCCTAGTAAGTATTCTCACAGTTCCAACTCAAGTGAAACCTTATAACTCGCTAGTAGAAATGCTAAATGATGGATATAAGATTATTTGGGATTCAGTAAATCAGGGTGATCAATGGGAAGTGCACAGATATAAGTTTAAAGAGAAAAATATTATTGAGCTAATCAACAGTAGTTTTTACTTCTTAAATAAAACATTGTCAGCTAGGTCACAACACAGCAGATCTAATTTTGAACAAATTTGCAGTTACATTAGCTTCAGGATCGTTTTCAGGTTTGAACAAACTGAAATCCGAGATTGTAAACAAGTCTGGGGTAACGCAAGTAGAGTTTCATGAAATGCCAGAAAATATTGACGTAGGGACGATCCTCATTGATATGTATACTGTAAACAGATATTCAGTTAGAATTCAGACGTCGGCTGCTATATCCCAGGACGTCGTCTGCGACGTCCCAAACTTAAGGACGTCGTCTGCGACGTCCTCCTCCGTGCAAATTTTATAAAAATGTTTAAAATCGTCGTTTTTTGTCGAAAACAAAAAATGCAACGATGAAAATTCGATTTTTTTGTTTGTAAATTAAAAACTAACTATTTAGCAACTTTTTGTCGTGCCAGATCTTTGTAATGGAATTGCGTTTTTGAGATATGGAATTATTTCGCTTGTATTTGTAGTAAGGACGTCGCAGACGACGTCCTGGGATATAGCAGCCGACGTCCTGGACGTCAGATCCAACGTCCTCGCAGGACGTCGCAGCCGACGTCCTGGGATATAGCAGCCAACGTCTGAATTCTAACTGATTATAGTGCAAATTGTGCAACCAAGCACTTGATATATTCCATTATGCAGGTGATAGCACTAGAGAAAATAGGTTTGACGATTTGAGGACTCAAAGTGACGGTTACCGGATTGAATTTCATAAAAAAAATTATATAACAATCTCATAAAATGTCGGACAAAATTTACACGAACTGCGACTACGTAACCCAATGAATCTTGTTTTTCTCATAAATAAACGTTGGTGCCAAGTTAATATATTATTTGCTCAACACAATATCAATCCAATTTGAAAGTTGGCTTAAACTGGTGGAAATTATTTCCATATGCATTAACAATTTATTTTAGGATATTCAGTTTAGCACCAAACTCATCGGGAAATGAGCAATGGAACTGACACTCCTAATTCATTATTTATCTTGACATTGCACTTTCAGTAGGTACTGTACAGTGGTTTATATTGCCGTCTTCATGAAGCTAAAAGTGACGTTGTAAAAAAAACTTATAGAATAATTCCGTCAAGTAAGACTCAATTTTACGATGCAGAATTCAAGTTGGTCTCAACGCATACCTAAAAATCCTTGGTATAAAAGACATCTTGAAAATTTATTGTTTGTTGTGAGTAGAAACGAAGGCCAATACTTACTAATCATAATAATGTAATAATTACTATATTTTTACTTTTTTCAATTTTCGTGGACAATGAATAGGCGAGTATTATATTTTTGTCTTCCAATAAAGATTGCGGTAACACTCAAAGCTTTGAAATTTACACTTACTTTTAAAAACCCGTGTTATGAGTTTAAAATGTACAGAAGAATGCTAGAGCGATTTAGACGTTCTTTTATTAATATTTATGAACCCGTTGTTGATGAAGCTAAATTTGACCATCTTTGCTACTTCTTTACGTCAATCCAATAACTTTAAGGCTGAACAATAAGGTATGTATTCGAGAAAAGTTTTGAAATTCTAACCTTAAAATCCCAGGTACAAGTTTTATATATTTACAAAAAAATTTCGTAAATTTTTATCTGAACGTTATGAAAACCGGTTGCTGTATCAGCACAGACTCACTAGTATTATAGAAAAGAGTAACAACAGAGTACAAATAGGTACTAAATTACAGTCGGTCCCAGAGATAGAGTGAGCTTAAATACTCCCATTTAAATTATAGCGTGTTTCATTTTTTGGTGTGATGATGATGATGACCACCCGAGAAACGCACGAAAAAATGCACATGAATCCCATTTCATGTGCATTTTTTGTATTTCATGTTCACTTTTTCGTGCGTTTCTCG
>JAQIXX010007651.1:0-10540 GCA_034700605.1 Willowsia nigromaculata | reverse complement strand
ATGTTTTATTTATAAGAAAACGGCGATACCCCCTCCATGATGATATGGTACATGCTTTCCAATAGTGGTAGCATAGCAGGGCTGGGTATTCTCTCTTGTAAAACACCATCACACACTACTCTTCCGTTGCAGTTGAGTTGCACGAAGGTGAGCAGCGAGTGCAAACATACGAGTACACGTTGAAAGAAGGATAAAACATTAGAGCACAAGTTGCTCAGTAGATATGTTTATTCATCTGCTGGAAAGTAATACATGAAAAGTCCAAACGCAGTATGCAGTTTTGCTAGTATGAACATATATATGGATGTATCCTGTGAATGGTATACAGCACTTTTTACTCAGATCAATGTAAAGCATACGATATATTCTAGAGATGCAACTGACATGCATTCATTCAGCACAATATATGTATATCCTTCGTATACACGTTGCACTTTGGCTGCCACCACTCTGCATAGGCAGCCTGACAAAACTGAAATAAGATTTGTGAAAAAGTAAAGCATGAAATATCTTGCACTGTATGAGGTTTTTGGAAGCTTCACAATGGAAGATGTGCTTCAGTTTCAGTATAAGAAATGCACTCATATTTAGATATTTGAGTTTGCTTTGCATGTAAATACAGCAGTATAGTTTTGAAAGAGGTAAAGATTCATGATATGTATGTCCCTCTAATATTACCTATATAGGTACATAGGTACATGTGTTTGATAAAAAAAATATATGCATGCAATTCATCCGGACTCGCATCTTCTAAACAAAAGCTCAGTTGCATGAATTATCTGCACACTGCACAAAAAAAAATATTCATGCTCATTACAAAGCCAGCGTTAACTCTGCTGTTGTCGATTTGGTCACAAGAACTTTATTAATGAAATCTCTACCAGTGTCAAGTAATGCAATGTCAGTAATATTTTCAGAAATACCAGTGACAATGTAAGGGCTTATATTTTAAAGAATGAAATATTTTCTTTGCACCAATTGTAGTATTTATTGACATGATATGCTCTTTTACCACAAAAGCGATGGTTGCAAATAGTACACAGTTATGTTAATTAATTTCCTATGCTTAGTAATCTTCAATGCTTTTTGAAATATTGATTAATCTATCCGAAAATTAAAAACATGTCACTACTGCCACCACTAACAAACATGCCAGTATACTGGCTGCGCTTAAATATAATTTTTTTCATGTGCACATGCACAAGTATGCGTTCCCTATAACACCAACGAATAAATCCACTATCAGTCATAATATGAGGTATGAAGTGTAGTGCAACACATTTTTCATTTTCGTGCTATGTATGCGCATTTTCATGCTGCTTTGATTCTTTTGTGCTTCAACTTCTGCAACATGAAAATACATCATTTTATATTGCATTGTTGCACTTTTGCAAATACGACTGGCATACAAATATAGGAATATACACAACTTGCACACAAGTTTAGATTTACTTATGTGTTCTCAGCATATTTTAAAATTTAAACCTCTTAGTAGATGTATGCACTGACGTCTTTCAAAGGCTGAGAATTTATAAATGAAGTAATATTCAAAGTAGTACTAATTCCAGGTAAGCAGCATCTGCATACTGTATGTACGTGCTTATTGTTATGATAGGGGAAAGGATGCGGATGTTGACGCAACTTGTGCTGTTAAGTAGATGACAGATAAAATGCAATTTTGGATTGGCAAATTTGGCAATTTCAGATCTCAAGCTTCATTTTGGGCATTTCAAAAAGTGCATCTATAAATGAAGATCACATAAATCGAGATATACCTGACAAAAGAAAGGTATGATACAAAACTACTTGTGTAACGTTAACAGGGCTAATACATACATCTCAGGAACTGCACATGAATTTTTGCCAAAGTTCAAAGATTCTGGAATGCAACTTTGTATTGCTTGTTGATATAAATGAAACTTTGCAGTTTTTTGGTAGGAATTTGAGATGGTTTTTTTTTTGTTTCCAGATTTAAAAATATTTCATGAGTATATTGACACAAAAATAAGAGGCTCATTGTGTACATACACATACGTCAATTCGTATGGCACGTTAAAAAATAAAAACAGTAAAGGGACAACACACCACACATTACATATGTAACCATATACGAATACATTATTATTTACATAATGAGAAGCCAGCAGCAGCTGCCTTTCTACATCACAAAAGCACACGAACCTCCACACAAAACTACTTCATACTTTGGAGGATATCGATGCACGGCTCTGTTCCTTTCACACACTTTTCATACACAAACCTGGGTATATGCTCATATATTACATAACCATACCATAATGTCTCTTTATTTTGAAAATTTGTTTTGCACCACTACCGCTAAAGAAGCAACACTGACAACACAAAAATAATCTATATTTAGTCTGTATGATATCAGCAAAATATCTTACCTTATTTAGGGCTCCTTTGAAAGATATTTTTTGTCAAAGGTCAGAGGTTAAAGGGTGTCATGATGAGAAGTGCTCCAGGTCATTTGAACATTCTCCATGAAAATTTAACGATGTATGTATAGTTAAATGTATTCCCAAAAACGTAGCGTATCTACCTCCACAGTTCACTCACATGTACATCGCTACGTACTTTGTTCACTAACACTTTATGTTAAAGCTCCATGAGCGCAGAGTATGTACATCAGCACTTCCTCTATAGATATAACTTTCTGCTGGTCTTGTTATAACCACCACCATAAACACACTGCTTTGCTCTCGCTTCTCATTTAGAAAACACTCCAGCCTGCTTTTCTTGTCGCTTCCTCTACTTTTGCCGATTTTGGCAAGCAAAGCAGAACTGTCACTATTCAATCACTTTATAATCTCACGTCCAAAAGTTTTTGTTCACGTGCAAAATTTTGCTGATTTGCAAATCATAATTTTTCCAGGTTTCAATCTCCTTTGAAGAATTTATCTCTCGAATCCAAAGAGCACCCGCAATGAGGACGAAGAGAAAAGAGACGAGACACGGTAAGCAAGCCGAAGTCGGAACTTTACTGCGAGGGCCTTCTCTCCTTTTTCTCATCTAACTTCCAAACACACACGCCAAGTTTAGTTGGCCAGAGGATGATGATCATCATCATCCTCCTGATATATCCATTATATCCAAAAGTGAAGAAAAAAAAAGATCTAGCCTTCTAGTCTATGTATAGGTAATAGTGCACTACCACATACCAAAAAGGTGCAGTTTCTTTCTCTCTCTCTTTGTAATGCTTTCAGTTGGCTTGTCAATACTTTGCCAGGCAGTGGCAGTACTCGCACCCAGCTAGCACACAGGCTGTTAGGATTTTAGTTTCTACTGCTACTGCTCCTTCATTTATGATTGTAAATGTGTGGCAATGTATAGCTATTTCCGTACCTATATACGCTATTCAAATGCCTACTCGTTTTCTGTATGGCTGGTGAAGTGAGTCTCTTTCAAAGAGGACAAAAACGGACCGAAGCAGAAAGAAAGAAGCGATAGGAGTAACGTTGCAATGTTGCTGACCGAAGAATAGAGAATTTGAGATGATGAGCTGAGTAAAATGTTGTAGATGAGGACTCTGTGTAAAAACATAACATCAACATGATATCTTTACACAGCAAAGCTACAAACGAGAATTCAAAGCCTGCCTTCTTCAAAAGTACAAGCAGGAATAATGTTTTTTCCAACGTTGAAAAGATTTTCCATATAATATACAAAGAGAGAATTTTAGATCCTACTGTGTATTTTACTATTCTCCTCTCTGATCGAATCGCAGAAGTTCGGCCAGTCTCCACGAATAACACGCATGTATTATCCGACCAACAAGAAGCTAGCTTGGGGTCGCTTTTCGTCTGGTAACGTGAGCAGATACGCAAAGCATTTTTTTCTCTCTCTCGAATATCCTTTGTGAGAACTGAGAGATCTCGCTCGAGCCCCAGCAAACGAACGAACAAAAAAAGGAAACAAGAAAAAAAATCCTCTTTACGTTTCTACACTAATCCACTCAATGATGATAGAGCATGTATGATGTATAGAAAGCTTGCTTGGCTATATTTCAAGTTGGATGGACCTATGAGGCGACAAGCCAATTGGAAGCCGTCTCGAAATTGCTCCTCTGAGAAGGCGTTTCACTCACAGACCCTCTGTTGGCAATGATTGATGCCCAGTGAGTGGTGGGGAGCCCCCAAACCCAGGATAATAAAAACTATACATATAAAAAGCGATACTGGTATGGCTTGTGTGGTAGTGGTGTGCCTCGTATGGAAAGGAATAGGGGAAGAACGTCAGCAGACTGCTTATTACAATCCAATGTTGGGTTGTATTCGACATATATATAATTATAGTAATAAAAGGAGTAGGTATTACCAAGCAGTAGGTAGAGCTCTCTCTCTCTAGCTCTGCACTAGAGCCATATCAACTCGCATTTTCGCTTGTTGGGTTTTGTGTTTGGTTGGAGTTTTTTTGGGATGAATAAAATATAACATGCAACACGAGAAGAGTCGTACACATTGGAATTTTTAAAGAGGGGAGGTTATTTGCTCCTTGTCTCGCTCGTTCGTTCACCGTCATCATCATCAGTATGGATTTTTTCGTGTGCTCTCTTCGCTTGGCAAGGAGTGTGTAATCTACAATATCGCAGAGGATGCGGTAGCTACAACTCTATTACGCATCCGTGTAGCATGCAGCATATAAAATGAGAGTATAAAACTTTGTGGATGCCAACTTGCTGAAGAAGATGATGCTACCCTAAAAATCCCAATTCTTAACTGTTTTTGTTCCTATTCCATTTCCCAACTCACACTCACTTTCTATACCATATACATGGTGGCTGACTGGTATTTTATACATTATTCTGATATGTTTGGATTGGAGCAATGAGAATGGAGAAAGAGGAGTGCTGGTATGATTAGAGGATTTTGTGGTAGAGAAAAAGGTACAATTTACAACAAAGTTGGTGCAATTATGATGAAAAATGATGAAAATATCAGGTACAAATATGCTAAGGAATAAGAATGACAGCTCTGTTTTGGAATGGTGGATTTGTATGTCTTGATCTTATCTTATTTTAATGCTCATTTTTTATGGTGCTATTCTGAATCGGAAGAAAAGTTGGCAGCTAGCAACCACCAACGCCACACCACTAAAAGTAGGAAAGACAAGAGGGAAGAACCCCCTCACGACATGGCTTTGCCAGTTTTTAGGGAAAAAGAATGTGCCTGTACATGACACACAATAATATTATACAGGCAGTATTATAACTTGTATGCTGTGAACATGCATGTAATATTTTTTTATGAAATGATGATGACGAAGAAGATTTCACTTTGCTTTATCATCATCTAGCTACATAGCGTGTGCGTGTGTGCAAGGTAGTGAGAAGAGTGAAGGATGGCTATCTTTTTATTTTAACTATTTCATTTCCTACCAGGATGATTATATAGTGGATCGGAGAGGGAGGACGTTTTTTCTCTACGCCTTCTGCTTCCCTCTGTTCGCTTGTCTTGTCATATCATCGTTGTTTGCTGGATGTTCTTACAGTTATTTTATGTACGCCTCAAAGCTTCCATAATCCTTTCACTTTTTGCTGATATAGTTCGTAATGAACGTATTGAGATGAAAAACATTCCGAGCTTGATGACTTGACGTGGGTTACGCTATGGGAATATGATATGTGTCTCTGGTTCTTCCACGTCACATCTTTGATGGTTTGAAAAAATGATTAAAAACTAAAAGTGATTGTTTGTCGGAATTTTTTTATCTTTCTCGTAGTTGCGAGCGATTCTTAATCTCTGCGAGATATATGCAAATATACAGTATTATTACGTATGTTTTTTGATGTATGCTGATAGCTACTTTAATTGCTAGTAAAGTTTACCCAAAAGATGCATAGGTAAATACACAAGTTCGTATTCTGTTTGCCTAGAAAGTAGTCAGTAGTCAGTCATTGCAAACTTAAGCATCAGGGTGAAATGAAGTATGTCTAAAGCCTTTTATATGCAAGATTGTCATTTCTGTTAGTCTTTCCTTGCAGTTTATTACATTCAAGAGTGTAAACTATTATCTTATCTTCAGCTTCCTTAATACTGTAGAAAGATTATAAGCTGTTCAGTCCCACTGAAAGACAAAGATAGATGCTAACCCCACACTTTTCCTTTCTTTTGTGGATTGTGAATAACCTAAGATTTCTTCATCGGCTGCTGGCTACCCGTAACGGAGTAAGTAAGTTGCGAGATGATGTCTCCAGTCTTTACTCTCATTGTGCAAAAATATGGGTAAAAGTTTATATGCTAATTGCTAGTGTATATTTAGATACATGTATATGTATATATAACGAATATTTGATAACATGCCTAATTGTTAGTCTATGTTAAAGTTAAAACTAGAGCAATGGTTTACTATTATAGAGGTATGAACAATTACTATACTGGCCTTAACGAAGAAAGCTTTACTTGCCTTAAAACTCTACAACCGTGACCAAAGGTAGAAACCTATAAGCTCTCAAATGCTACAAACAACAAAGGGAAAATGAAAGATGGAAGAAGTTACATAGTTAAACTACATAATTCATACATAATACATATGAAAAGAGTGGTCTTCACTTAAACATTTTTGCTCACACATAAAAATTAAATACAAGGCAAACCAAAACCTTTTACCCAAAAACCTTAATGTCATGTCATACAACCTTTCCCTCTACAGAATAACATCTTAATCAAGATATTATGCTTAAAATTGTACATCATGATTCTACAAACTCTCTTATGCTTTAAAAGTAAAAGTATGTACCTAAATACATTACCTATTATATGTGCAAACAGACTTAAAAATGAATGTACCTCACTACTCACTATCTTACTCGTTTCTCGTTTGCCATACCTCCATTGAGTGTAAACGTTGTGCGTTATGTAGACAGACAGACAGTTTAAATGAGCACAAAGGTAGCGGTGGGGAGGAATATGCTATGTCCTCATCCGCCTGAGTATATAGGTACGTTATATTATCCAGCTCTTCTAACATATAGAGGCATAAAAAAGTCCACAACATCTTTTCATTTTCAAGCTGTAGCTTTGTGGAGAATAAGGAAGAGCTTTAGTGCATGTGTACATACTTTTATCTCCATATACCAACATCATATATTACTCGACCTATATCAAATATACGCATATATATCGTTTCCTTCCATATATATACGTTTCTATACTTTCTCGATATTTTCTTGTATCTAGAACAAACATTATTTCCTATATGAAAAAAACAACAGTAACTTGAAACGTGAGAGTATGTTCATGTGTGTACGCACTACGCACAGAAAGCAGTGTCAAGTCACATCGTTTTCTTTGTTCTTCATTCTTCCATGTAGACGCAGTAGTAGAAAACAGGGGAAAAGGGGAGAGTGAATTTCATTTCATATAATATTCATCTCCAGCTGCTGTATTCTCTTTTGTCAGTCTGTCCGTCTGAATCATTTCCCCCACTAACAATTTCTTCCACACAGATATAACTATGAGCTTAGCTTATACATATATTATACTTGAAATCCGTGGCTTCACTATGTAATATTTTGTTCCCTCCTCACATTTCACAGTCGGAATACACTGCAGTGGATAAAGTTGAACCTAAGCACACATCTCGCGTTTTGGTTGTTTCTTGCTTGCTTGCTGGATTCCAGTATAGATTGGGCTTTATTCGTTCTTACCGTCCCCAACCTTTTTTCCTGCCTCCCTTACTTCGCATCACAGTCATAGTTATGCTACATGGTTTTTTGTGTTCAAAGCTTGATATATTATGGAAGATGCGATGATATACAGGGATTTTTTGTATTACATATTTAATAAGACCTTTTTTGCTTGAATAGAAGAACAGCTCAACTGTGAGACGTATACGCATGGATCATTATTGCATTCCAATCCCCCTCTTCATTTTATTCGTCCTCTTCCCATTAATCTCTACGAGTTTTTCCTACATTTTTTTCAAAGCTCTTTTGTGCAATTGCTAATGAAGGTGCTGAATATGTTGGTTCGGATGGCTGGCTAGATATTATACCTTATTCATCCAACATACTACTGGGTTGGGACATTCACCATAAAGCTATTGTATTGATCTGATGTACTATGCCATAATAACATGTATAAGAAAGATTCAGTAAGGGAAAGTGTGAGGCTATTTGAATTTCAATAGAATAAAATGGCTACTGGCAGCAGCATTAAAGTAAAGTTGAAAGTAAAATGAATTGTCAATAATATATTTCTGCGATGATGAATGAGTTGGTTGGTACTTTGTATGACTTCATAGCGAAAACAAGCACAAGTTAAAAAACCTGCCCAAAAACGGAGAGTTAGGTAATCACGATCACGTTGCAATCACTTGGATCTTATGCTTAGCTTCAAACCCTGGATAATCCTAAGAGCATAGTTTGGCATCCATGAAGTTGTATGAAGCAAAATGCTGGTCCGTCCTTACACACCAAGATCTTCAAACTGTAGGGCTTCTATCACATCGACCTCGAAACACCTACCATTATTTGTTACCCTTCCCCACAAAGCAAAGGTCATATTATACCACAGGCCTTACTTTTACCATCTATCAAGACCTTCACCTTTAGTTACACTTACATGATCAATAAGCAGATGACGTATGAGTAACGTGTATGCAATGCATGAAGTACTTTTTTGTATTTCACAGTACAGCTAATTAAATTGACAAACATGAAATGCTTGTGAACATTGAGCTTAGCTTAAAGCATATTGAGCTGTAATCATAGTCAAGTCATATTCTAAATGAATACAAATCCAAATTACAGGGAAGTTAAAAGCATACCTAAATCTGTCACACTGTACAATTATGCATGCATAATATGTGATTGCTTTTAATTGAGGGAAATCGCTACATATAATATCTAACGTCAGACTACAGGTCAAGGTAAATAGAGATTTGACAATACATGGATAATTGATATGTTGTACAACTTAATATTCATTTCATCATTCATCCTTCATGTTAATTTGTTGGATCTTAAAATTATCGAATGGAAAATTATTCAGCACTAATATGTTATTTTATCAAAACGCCACTACTTTTATGAGCGCTTCATGCATGTGCCAAAATTGCCAAATTCGCACGAATTCGCGGTGTCGCTTATGAATATGTAAATATGTAGTAATTATCTAGCATTTAAATGTGTTATGTAAATCGGAAATGGTTTTTACTATAACGCAATGATATATAATGTGTAGCAATTATTCTAATACCGAGAATTCCGATCTCGTGCAACTCAGTCAAGTGGGAAGTAGTGAACAATTTTACTCACCGTAAAAAATTAAAGTAGATCGACAATGTAAGTATTGAAAATACGTTATTACATGGGGATGGTACGTGAATTTTCAATTTTTCAAGGTGTACAAAAGTGTACATACATGTCAAGATTAATTAATACATCAAAAATCATATAAAATAGCATTTCACAACAACATTCCAACCCATTCTTCTCAACTTCTCTTGTATTGCCTGTTTTATTTGTGATTATTGATAGAGTATATGTATATTTATAAGAATATGAAGAGCAAACCAAGAATAACTTGTATTGAATTTGCTTTTCGCATACAAGAAAACACAGCCTTGCAAGAATGCTATTATCAAGAATGTAATTCACACTTAAATAAGCAACTAGTCATTGATGTAACTTTATGATCACCCATCTAACGAATGACAATCAATATCAAGACTGTCTGAGACATTGTTGAATGGCATGTTAATTGGAAATATTAAAGACGGAAGCCTCAGTTCTAAACAAAATCATTAACTGAAACTCGAATACAAAACGCCGCCATATGAAACATGCATCTTACAAATCTAATCTTAAACACTAATTTCAAAGTGGTATGGATAATCAGTGATCAGTTTAATTAGAGAATATATGGGGTCTGTAATCACTCAGTGGTTACAATGTTACTAAATAAATTCATATATTCATATTGTACAGTTTTGATTTAACACAAAAAATCAAATAAATGAATTTGAAAGGTTAGTATAGTATACTTTACTATACATTTTGATAAGTCCAAACAAAGCTACACTACCATTATCATTTTAACTAATTACAAATGTAAGAACAGGATGGTTGTAAAGGAACTGTGGCAAAAATTGAAGGGAAATTACCGAACTAACCGGACAGTCCAATCTCTGCACAGTAAAGTCACAACCCCCCTACAAGGAATACCACGCTACTATTTTCCTCCCGAGGAGCTTGCATTGTTAAAGCATCGTCGAAAGATTAAAGCTCTAACAGTAAAAACTCGATCTAATAAGAGCTTTTTACCTTCGCCTTCAAATGGAGCATCTTATCCCCAGTAAAAGATGTTGTTTTTGGCATGAGAGTAGCGTGTAACCAGGGATGGGTCAGATTACAGATTACTTTAATCGATTTTTAATCAGATTACATTTAAACAATCTGTAATCAGTAATCAAAATCTTAGGCGTCAACAAAAGTAATTATGTAATCAGTAATCAAGATAACTTCGCCAATCTAAATGTAATCTGTAATCAGTAATCACAGCTGCGGATTTTGTAA
>JAQIXX010007650.1:0-10544 GCA_034700605.1 Willowsia nigromaculata | reverse complement strand
GCCCGCACACAGGTCATAACGAGGCACTTCTCCCACTGCTACTTGAGGTGATGGAGGTAGGAACTGGAAGCTGTGGGATCTCCCATCAATAAACACCTGAAATAATTATTAAATAAAGTAATCAAGATATAGGAAAACCCTAAGGGAACTTTTTTAAAAAATACTACAGCAAAATGTTTAAACATACATGTTTAGGACGGCCTCCGAAAAACAATTCATATCGCTTATCATCAATGCACAATTCCCGTCCAGGAGGACCAATTCTGAGGGTATGCGAAACTCGATTGAGGTCAAATTTTTTGGTTTCGCCCAAATATATCTGCATAGGTTTTCCGTTTATTAAAATAGTTCTAGGATGATCATCAACTTGGAAAGTTAAATCCCTTGGTTCGTCACCATTCATGCCCGTCATTACAATCGCCGAGTCTCGGTAAAAGCGAATTTGCCGCATGACCTGCAATTTAAAAAGAAAAACTGGTGTAACTACTGGAAAACACTACAATTAAACTCTTAGAGCATAATAAAGACAAAAGCTCACCTTATCGATGGGGATTGTGCGACCAATATCTTGCTCTGCCATTCGTAAATCCTTTATGTTTGCTTTTGGAATAAAATCGTCCACTTGAGGTCTAGATATCGCTTCCTCAAATGGATTTGGTCCAGCCGGGGCAACCGGCAAAGCTGCAGGCATCCATGGTGTAGACTTTGTAGTATCCCAGGGCGTATTGGCTCCTGGAAATCTAACTGGGAACTCAACGCCCATTCCAGCAGCGGCAGCAGGGGGAAAACTGTTCCAAATGTTGTTTTCTGTAAAAAGATACGACATTGAGCGTTTTTTAATTTTGCATTTCCTATTCACAAACATATTCGTCAAGTATACAAAAACAGATTATAATAAGTACCAGTGCCAGTGACCCACGGATTAGGACCCATTGTATTGCTGGGCATCTGCCACGAATTTCCAGACATTTGCATTTGTTGAACTTCTTTCATAGCACTGGCTTCTCCGATCTGTAAGATAATTACATAATTTTGACTTATTTCTTACTCTTCATCCCTCAATTTCAATCAGGTCGACTTTTATTTTAAGGACTATCATGTGACTTACCTGTACAATTTGCTTCATTACTGCAACATACTGATCTGAATTAAGTAAACCCTGGTCGTGCTCCTCTTTAGCTTTCAAACAAATTATCTTCATGTCGTCATCTTGCAAAATGCCACTTCCACGAAGTGCTCTATCGATATGCCGGCACTTGAACTGTTCCACAGCATCAATGCAAGTTGATCGAGTGTCCAGGCTTCGTTTTCGTTCCTCTGGATCATCTGCAGGTGAAAAATAGAATGTTGGCAATTCTCGCTACATGCAAAGCTCCTAATAGTTACAAACGTATGTATCAAATTAAAAACGCACTTGGCAATCGGTTGTAAATGAGAGGACGCCCTAAAGGATCACATGCACTACTAGTACTAGATACAACAGAGTTAGTTGGCGATGGGGGTCCTGGAGAGCGCATTATTTTGGAGTCCCTTCCCATAAGCTCATTTTCAATAATGTTCTTTCCGATCTGTGATGGCAATCCTTCGTCAACCTCTTTAAGCTTAACCTGCGTCCAACTTGAGCCGGCTCTAAGATCCACATCTTGGTGTCCAAACAGGCTTAAAACACACAGAAATACATGTTACCAATGATGGATCGCGAAGGGTCATCGAAATATTCATTTTTCATTAGAGAATATCACACGTATTCACTGCACTGCAGATTAGATTGGCGTCTTTTTTCTTAACAAAATACGTTATAACAATATCATTTTCAGTCCAAACTGATTATCATCAACATTATTATACATTTTGCTAGATAACCTAACAATTTAAAAATACAAGCTTTTTATTTTTAAAACATTACAAACCAATGATTAAATTAGTTTAAATAATATTTGATTTCTTTCTGGCACAGAGGCTTTATTATGTGCCAACAATGTAATTTTGCATAGAATTTTGCATGCGACACTAATAAGTTTGGAGATGTAGTGTTTAAAAAAATTATGAGAGTCATTCACAAAAGAGTTTGTGTATTCAACAAATAATTATCAATCGTATAAGACTCTTTCATAGATAGTTATTATGAGTGAACCATGATAAACGTATATTTATTATGAAGTTCAGCCTCCTCAATGCCATGATAAAAGATATGTGATGATTTTTAGTATGAGCGATTGCAAGGAGAGGATGTAACTGTTTAATTTCTAGCGTAAATGAAATTGATAATGTCAAAAGTAATGCTTAAAATTAGTTGAAATTATGCAGCTGGATGCATGGTATATTCTAGCATGAATTGATGAAAAATGTTAAATGCTTCTATCAGTAATAAAACTGCCATTGAATGAATGTAATTCTGAAAGCAGCGAAAATCATCAATATCGATCTGGAACATTATTATGAGATAGTACAGGAAAGAAAATGTTAATTATGTGCCTCTACTAAAACAGTGCCAGTGCCTCTAGTATAGTAATCTGTCAGAAAAATCATTTGAAAACTGAATTGTAATGAGTTTGAACTTGAAGATGAATGCATAGAATGAGGCAATGCTTTTCAGTTGTAATAATTGCAAAACTGGAATCGAAAGTTTATGAGGATGACAATTTTGGTTATGAGCATAACTGCGAAATATATGTGATGTTGATTCAGTTTACAGACGTAACAATTTGATATAGATCATTTTTACTCCCAGAGAGAACATTGATCTTGGAGAATTACCGATATTGTAATAGTCAATATTACAAGCTGCTGAGCATGACAAATGTCCCACGATCAATAAAAAATCAGTCTTTACGAAATTATAAAATTCCTGACTAGACTCGTAAATATCAGTAGTATTAGCCCGAATACTCGTTATAAAAATAAAGGATGTACAAAATATACTATCCTTTCTGAGATCATCATTATTAAAATTATAAAAACACTTCATCAATTTATGAGCCAATATATAAAGAGTAAAAGTATTTAAAAAAGCGTAGTACTCGTCGAATGTGCCGTGTGATCCTGGCCTTGATTTCTTCGTTGGCGGCTCGGGTCCACTGCCATCCGTTTCAGTCCTTAGATCAACGTCAAAAGGAGCTTCGAACCGTAGGTCGACGTCACCAGGTAAAGGTTCAGACCTTACAGCTAATGACTTTGCAGTGTCATCACCATCCTTAGCTTCGCTCCCGGGAACTTTGCGATAACTTTTGCGCAATACAGCTTGCCGCCGTGCTCCGTAATCTTTCAATTCATGCGGTTTACTTGAGTTTCTACTGGTATGTTCATTACTGGAGTCTTCTACCACCTCCTTCAATTCCTTTTCTCTTTCCATTCGTCGCCTTAGTCTAGGATCACTGATGACAGGTTTCTCTTTGTTTATTTTTTCGTTTTTGCTTTCCTTATCTTTGGATCGCTCCAACTTGTCAACTTGCTTATCTTTATGAATCTTCCTCTTTAAAGGGCTACTAGTCCCAGGACTGAGGGAGTTTTCACCAGTCTGACTACTGGATGGCGGAGATTTTGATTGTTGCACAAGACCATGAGAATCTATTTCACCGGAAGACCCTGTTTCTTGCTTGGCGCTTGACTTTGTATCATGAATGGGTGAAGGATTTCGCTGCAAGTTTTTGATTTCAGGAATTGATTCCATTTTTTCATCATCAGATTCGATACCGGTTTCTTTTCTATACGAACGCTTGGGTTGACTGACTTTCTTTGCTTCATTGTAGTCTTTCCAATCCCCACCGCTTTTACTGACAGATTTTTCTCGACTTCTCTCCCGACTTCGGTTCTTTTCCTTGTCTTTCGAACTGTCACTGTGCCTGTCTTTGTCACGGTGTCTATGTCGAGATTCCTTCTCTTTAGATTCATGCCTATCCCTACTCTTTTCACTTCTACTTCTATCTCTCCTATCTCTATCACTCTTGTCTTTATCTCTAGATGATTTGGACTTCTTTGACGGACTACCATCTACGGAACTACCTGAAGCTTCGCCATGATTTTTAGCTAGCTTTGATGATGAGCTACTATGGGATTCACGATCACTTGAGCTGTCTTGACTTTTGGAAGAAGGACTTCTTGCTTTTAATGAATGTCCTGAAGATGGTTTCGGATGAAGATTTGATAGCTGCTGCTGAATTTGCTCTGTTCGATTCTTGGCCGTTTCTGCCATTCCCAAGAGCTGAAAATCAATGCATAATTTCAAAGTGAGATTTGGGAGTCAAAACGCTCACACAATAAACATCAAACACTCCTATTACATACCATTTTCTCTTGTTTGACAGCAATATCCAACTTTGCTTCTTCTTCTTTTTGGCGACGCGCTTTTTCCTCTATTTGTAGTTTGGTTTGCAAAAGTTCCAGTTCTACTTTCTTGGTTTGAAGCTCTAGCAATTCCTTTTGTTTCGCGAGAAGCTGAGCTCTCATTTGAACTTCAGACGCAGAGCTATCTACATGACTACTTGAAACTGTTGCAGTCGTAACTTCGGTCGCATGTGACAAGATCTGCTCCGGATTCAGCAATGCTGCTGCCGGTGGTTTGACCTATACAAATACAAATGATTGTGATTAAAAACTCCCACTTTGATCAGAGTCCACATTTATGGCGAGTTTTCTCATATTGCGCCTTCACACCACCACAAGCCCAAGCAATGATGGAATCGAAGGCGTGGCTTGTGATGATGATAAGGGCCATGCATGGTGAGATCTCGCCATACAAACTTAACAGACCACGAATCAAATTTACACTACTAAAAGCTTATAAACTTTGCCAGTCATTTTCATTACTCGTGCCAAGAATTAACTACTATTCCTACATTCACTTACCTCACGATTTGCTTTCAAAAAAAGAGGATTGACATGAATGCTTCCAGTTGCTGGAGGTGGAGCTTGGATTGGCCACTTCTGGTCGATCTCATGACATCGTAAATCTATGGCATAGAGCTTCTTGTGTGGAAAATGACCAGTCCACGTTCCTCGTAACTTCCAAAGTAATAATCGGGTCTTTTCATCAGCCTTTAAGGAAAAAGAGTTTAAATTAAATTATAGTTACGTCAAATACATTGATAAAGAATAAATATGCGATACAAAAAATGGGAAAACAATAAGCAAAAATTAAAAAAAAAAACGATTTACTACATACCCTTCTTACCTTCTCAAACACACCGCAGAATGTAGATACGATGTTTTGTGTGAAAAGTTGAACATATTCTTTTTTAACATTCTTTATTATGGAATCAATTAAATAGAGAACAGGAAGCTTCAACTCCGGTCTTACCTATAATAAAAAAGAAAGAAACAACTTTATTATGCATAAAAAATTCTCCATTAACTAATCTACCACCATATGCTCGACTTGCTTTGAAATACATATTGTCTTAAATGGACCTGTGTCTTAATATCATCATCAACTAACGCTTTATTACAAAAATCTTTATACAAACTAAATTCTTCATGTTTCCCATAAAACCCACTTTTAAAAACATTTTAGCCGCATTTGACTTAGAAAAAATGGTGCGCAAACATCACGATTTCCAGCTTTTATCCTTAATGAGTGAAATCATTAGTGTCAGGTGGACCATTTTGGATAGAATAACATTATGTAGAGATGCATCAGGTCAGAGCTTTTATCCGTAAATATCTCAAATTATTTTAGGCATACGACGAAGAAGTTGATAACTGTGACTATTGTGAGATCCCGTAGTACATGTTCTTGAAGTTTTAAAAACAGTTAATATATGTACAGCTCAATATTTCATTATACTTTGAAATATGAACGAAATTCATGCTACCAATATGAGGATTTATTCAATATCTTATCTACAATGCATAGACATGAAACGTGTGGAAGTTCAAATGAAATCGATTTTTCGTAGTATTTAGTTAGTTGGCATCCCACAAAGTATGGCCTAGAACTGGAATATAGATAGACACTAACTTCAACTAACGAAAAGCTACTATGTCATATTGATTGTCATCGATTATTTAAATAAATAAGAAGAGGACCTTGAATCGAAAACACGTAAATAGATAACACATGCCATGACAAGTTGCAATGCAAGTTGGGAATTAGAAGAGTCGAGCATGACATTCTCTTATTCTATACGTCATCAAAGCGTTTAGCAATATTTTCAATTGTCGGAATCGTCTCTCGCTCCCATAAGCATTCTATTCTGTGTCAGATAATTGTTGAAAATTTCAACTTGAAATGCTAACTACCGTTCTGCTGGATTTATCATGAAAAATTGAATTTACGATGAAAAATCGAAACCATGTACTAAAACTAAAACATTTAAATAGTACTGTCCTCCCTGTTGCATTATTATGAGCATGTATTGACTACTAGCAAAGTTTTAAAATAATCTACATGGGTTTTGGTACACAAAAATGGCAAGTTTGAAAATGAAATAAATAAACGTAAAAGACATGCGTGACTTGTCACGTCGCCCCACTGTTATCAAAAATATATATTTATATGTACCCTTTTAGAAATTAATAGTTTCATTCAGCAACAAATAATATTATGCATGTATTTTTACGTTCATAATATTGACTGACAATGTGTCTTTAAAATTTCAAGTCATCCTTAAAAAATATGCAAGCATCTAAGCACATGACTACACGCTACACATTTAAAAAAAATAACCACGCCATAACGCACATTGCACATTAATGTGTGAAAATCTGTATGCATTTCGATGAAAGCTTGAAGTGTAAAATATGCATGTAACCACCACTTTTAGGTAGATAGATATAGATAGAAAGAAATAACTTAACGTTACATTATAAGCATGTATTATTACAAATACCGAAACTGGAGTGTGCATCAACGAGTTCTAAATTAGAACTTCTAATTAAAAATATCCATATTAATATGGATAGAAATATTATGCTTGATTCTTCAAAAGCAACGTCTGCATACAAAATGGGAAAGCAAAGACATTCACCTCTGACTATTAACTACACGCAAACTTGCAACAATTTTTCATTATTTTAAATTTTCTAACAAGTTAGTGTGGGTATGAGAACAAACATAATGTCAATGCTATTAGGAAATGACTGGAAATATTATTATGGAATCTGAATCTACTTCTAATAATAAAATACAAACAATACAAACGGGCGTTGCGTTATTGCTCTTCAGGTATAAGCAGTGAAAAGTTTTGAAAGGAGGGCACCATGAATGTTCTATTGTTTGTTTTATTTATAAATTATAAAAAAGGTAATAATAATGCCAGTTATAAAGTTATGCCATTTTTTATTGCATTGTAAATACAGTCAGATAGTCACAACCCAAAAATTACACATGACACATCACAAAATCATTTAACATAGAAATAGACACAGACGCAGTAACCCCGTTAGCCTGAAAACCCCACTTACAGCATATTATTGCTATTTTGTTAAACATTATCTACTATACCCATGATGCAAACTGAAAAAAGTCAATTGTCATCACTTCGTGAAACCCTGCCTGTCTGCCTATCTAGTCTATCTATCGGTATAAGTACATCGATAGTATAGCAATGATAATGAAGGGATGTTTGTTAATGTATGATGATGACGTGATGGTGGTGGTAATTCTAGCAATCACAACTTGGCAATTAGGAAGATGACAACCAGAAAATAAAATAAAGTTATTATAAATTAAGTAATGAGTTAGATGGCGCTGCTGGATTATCTGAACAAAACGAAATATATGAATAAATAATGTAACTTGGAATTCGGAAAAACAATGACAGATTACTTTGCTTTGCCCCCATTCCATTCTATTATGATTTGCACGTTTACAATCTATATTTACTACCTTGAGCCAAGCTCGCTCATCAAATTGTTGATCGAATGCACAATATAGAAACAAGAAGCAATTATAAGGCACTAATGAACAACGCATAAAACAGTAAAAAACTGTCATGTAAAACGGAATGGTAGCTGACTTCGTAACTACCTAACAAACGGGTAACTGTCGGTAGATGATATATTATGCTGAACAACAAGAACTGCTAACTTGAGGACACGCAAATGTAAAATCTTCAACTTCACCTATACTAATTACCTCCCATACTCCATACCACAAACGCCTGATTGATTGCATTTAATGACCTCTTTACATTTACAGATTTATCTCATTATAACCTAGCTATGCTACAGAGCACACTTTCTTTTAAAATCAAAAATTTTAGCATGAGGCTCGAAAAAACATTAGTTATTTTCAACTCTCTTTTCGTAGACTTTCAGTCAATTTCTCAGTTAGAATGCCAACAACTGCAAAGCGCAAACGATGTAGAGTTAACAGTTAACCCGATTACAAAACAGAATTGACTAATAATGTTATTATGTTAATACCTACTTGTATTGATATAATATAATGTACAATGTATAATTAAAATTATCCGTATCATTTTTATTCCTTCTATTCTGACATTCTCTATTTGAAAATCTATTGTACTCATGATTTATCGATGAAAACTTATTTATTTGCTCCTAAATTCAAGTCAACCACTGCACTACTAATTACTGCAGCGCTTATTGGCAATAATCTAACCATTCAAATCATTAAATTAAATAAATATTATTACTAATCCGTACTACAAATTAAAGAACAGCTGACTTACGAGTGACAGATGCTTCTCAATGACTTGAACAATGCTTGGAGCATGTCGAATGTAGTCTTCCGCCATCATGGTCAACAGATTAATTAATGGTTTTGAATTCATCTTGAGGTCAGCCAGCTGACTGCTATACTTATGGACGATGTCTTCCCCCATTGTTCTGCTGGCCTGGTTTTACTATTTATCACAGCTAACTAAATTTCACGAACACAACAACCACTTCCAAACCAGTATCGCCGCACTGATTTGATTTCCAAATTTACTTCCAACGACAATATCACCTAATTAATTGCTCTTCTAGCAGTTCTTTGGCAGTCCCACATTTTACGCAGGTGTGCAGCAGTAAACACCACTCAGATTTTAGAAAGTGTGTCTCTTTCTTTCCCCCAATCAATCTTTCATCGCATCTCACACAGAGCCCCACTCCTTCGTTTCCCTAATGACAATATTTACAGCTAGTTTACAAATTTTTTTCCACATATTGTTGGCCTAAAAGTACACTAAATTCAGTTCGTTTGAAGAATGCTTCGTGATATCTACGACAACTTAACCTACAAGAGAGATAACCTACCAGTCTAACTAAAGTTTTGAGTTTCTAAACTTTCAAAAAAAAAAATTATTTTACGTTAGAAGTAGAGTTGAAGATGAGTAGATTGTGAATAATAAAAAGTTCCCCCATATGAATGGAAGCAGGAAGAGTTCTACTAAAATTCTGTTGTTGTGTCGTTGATTTTTGTTCTTGATTCTCCTTCGCCATTCCCCACTATACACTGCCATAACATATTTTTCATAATGCCTACATATTATATGCACATAAGAGTATGAACTAGTATAGAAAGGTATGCGGTTCTATTTGCGAGCAATTTATATAAAGAGTAATGGTGGTGCGGTGGTGGAGTGGCTGAAAAGAACGTTTACTGCTGCTGCATTACTATATTTACAAGGTACACTAAAGAGTAGGTACACTCTTCGTTCTTGAGTTTTCGTTTTCATTGGTCCGCTTGCGTTTACCCTTCACTTCGTTGTCGTTTGGGTTTGTTTTGTTGGTTCTCCTTTTCAGAGAATCAGCGATGCATGCGTTACGTTGAATGAGAAAAATCCAATTCCTCGTAATGTCGGAAGCATGGATCTCTCGTTAAGCCAGTAAGATATCTTGCACAGTTTGTCTGTCTGTCTGTCAGCAAATGTAGGTTTGCGCTTTGCTATAATACTTTGCAATGCTATACTGACTTGATCTTTTAAATAAATAAATAAAATTCAGGCCTGTATACCAAAGGAAAAGGTCTCGACAATTTAAATTTAAACGTTTGCTTGAATAATATTTTGTGTGAGAGTCATTTTAATTATTACACTTGTAACTAGAACTGAAAAATTTAAAATCCCAATTCCAATATTTCAATCAAATTTGATATCTTTGCAACCGTGTAACTTGAATGATAACATAGCTCTTCTTTAATAGCGCTACGTGGCTATAACTGATGTGGTAATGAAATTCTGAGCTATACCATTTGGACTAGATAAAGCAACCCCCATTGTAAACAGTTAAAACTACTAGCCAATTGATATAAGATAAGATACTTTACAATACAAACGTGCGATTTAGATTCAACGTTTTAAAATGCCCCCAGTAAATGAGTTTCAGTTCATGTCTCAAAAGTTGAAACTTAAAACTTAATTATGTGACGCCTTCTGGTTCTGGAAGTCAAAAACAAAAACTGATTTCAAATTCTGAATCAGCGTGTCAAGTATTCATGGTTTTTGGTTTCTGAGTTTTGGCTCTTTTGTTGAGTGCTTCCAAGAAGGGTATATTTAAAAAACACTATATATATCGATTCACTAGGAGGAGATATACTTAGGTTAGCAACCAAAAATTCATGGGACGAAAATCCCAATCACCGTAAAGTTTCCAACAAA
>JAQIXX010007649.1:0-10544 GCA_034700605.1 Willowsia nigromaculata | reverse complement strand
ATCAGCTTATCCTGCAGGAGTACCTCAACAGAGTACATCTCCATTGTTATCCGGCATTGCAACTCTTAGAGATACCATTGCAAGCATCAGAGGGCATAGACATCCACCGCCACCGCAAATTACATACATCACATACAACGATAGGTCGAGAGAAAGAGAACGAGAGAGGAAAAGAGAGCACAAAAAAGATGTATTTCTCATTCTGGGAGAAAATGTAGATTAAATAAATGCGACTTTTGCTTTTGGGCTTCATTAATTTATTATCACTAAAAGGGTCCACCACCACCACATCCACCTCCCTCACCCTCACCTGGACCAATCACTCAGCGCCTGCAAGACTGGCCAAGAATTTTCCCTGCAATGGGCGCTTCAGCAGATGCTGTATTTGGAGGGATTCGTGGCAAGTTTCAAAATTTTAATTGGAACGGTTTTTTAGAAAAATTATTCTCATTTTACATTTTTGTTTTTGCCCATAGGTGTTCGGAAAGAGATTTCAAAAATGACAGGACATACCATGGCGAAAGGAATTTTGATGAGTGGGACAGCAGTCCATGAAGTTACAAAAGGAGTGGCCCATGTCATCACAAAAATGTCAGCCCTTTGAGCTACATAAACTATCCTCTTATTCTGAGCAAGTACAAGTGTTATTCTTTAGTTAAAGCTAAAACTAAAGTACATAGTAGGTTAGTGTAGTTTTGTAGTTAAGTCAGCGAAAGTATTTTCAACGGAAGTCACAAAATATTTGATGATATTCAACATAAATAATTAATTTCCATCATTTCTTTGCGTCGTAACTCGAGATGGAGATAATTATTATTTCAATGAAAAAATAGTTTGTTTAGACTGAAAACACGTTGTTTTAAACAGAAACCCCATTCATAATTATTAATAATCATACGTGTCACGCATTTTGAAAACGTGTGAAAAGACCACTTCTATAGATATATAGTAAGTTCTAACAAAAAATTCTTTAAAAATGTTACCGAATCAAGAAAAAAGATTTACAAGAGTGGATTTATGAGATAATGAATTGTCATTACAAGCGTTTATCATAATTTGACACGCTACAACTGTCAACCAACCTCTCTCTCTCACTCTCCATCTCTGCACGTAGCTAATAGGGGAAAAGATGAAATTGTTCAAGTCCACAATATTATGTAAACGTGGGTGCATTTGTGCTGAAGTGAAGTGGTCAGTTATATAATTTGCCTTTCTGAACATTATTGCAGAAGTGAAGCTACTTTTTATGACAAAGACGCAGACGTATCCTGTGTTAGGGAGACATGTGTGACATAACTTGCCCTTTTTTGTCTTCCCTTCTCTGTCATGTTTTTGAATCACTTTTCCCTTCTGTTGACCACTCAACTATACAACACAAGTGAATTCATTTGCATGATATCTTGAAAATCTACATTATTAAAAAGGCCGTAATTTGTTAGTGCGCGAGTCAAGTAGATGGATTTTTTCAGACATTCATTTTCCCTTCCGTGTGCACAAGTGGAAAAGAAAGATGATGCCATATTTATTGTTTCGGATGAAGCAGAAGAGTTTATCAAATCATTTCTCAAAACCTTTTTTGTATGAAAAGAAATTTTTGTGGTTTTAATCTGTAAAGCTTGCTTTGTTTTTTAGCGGGCATGCATTATGCATATTATGTGTGAGTGAAGAATATAAACATTAGCTTAACTGATCTTCTTCCCATTTCATTTCTTCCTGAACCAGAAGCGTTTTGACATTTTTATCGTAACTTTACCATCAATCTTTTTTATGACTATATGACTGCCTTTTGTGGTAAATGCGAGAAGGGTTTTCGTATTGTAAATATTACAGTGCTCAAGTCTCAAGTAAAGTATCCACTGAGGATTTAGGTAATTTCAATTATGAAAAGTGTGAAAGAGCAATGATAATTTTTTTGCTGCTCTAATGCTTAATAGAATTTTATTTGAATGCTATGTAGATGGCTATGATAACACTAGATTCAGATTCGAGGTTAAGGTACTTTTATAACTTTTTGCTTAACCGAAGACTTCTCTTACCCTTCTTACATTTCATTGTCGCATCGTATAATTACCAATTTCCATTACCTTTGGTATTTCTTTCGAAGTAGTACTCATTCAGTTGTCTTTTGTTCCTTTATTGTTTTTTTTACTCATGTTTTATTCTTTGTGTTATGTGATCTAATGTGATGATGTGAAATAATAATTTTGTATGAATGCTGTTGATTTTTATTGGTATGCATGTGTAGTCAGAAGGTACCTGCTTTCGAGAAACTTTGACGCGCAATGAGCTCTTTTGTTTTATCGAATGCCATGTGTATGAATGTGATTCTGTGATGTCTTCATTTAACTTGTTTTTTTATGTGGTTTGCATTCACTCTATATTATAAACATTGTATGAAGAATTATTCCTATTATTTAGTATGTATGCTGATAAAAATGTTGCGATTATCAAATGTGCAATATGGACGCATGCGAATCAAAGGTGTACTTTTGTAAGCAAGTTGTTGTTCTCTAATAACCATTCTAGTTTTTAGATTAGTAATATTATGTAAAGAACCGTATAGGAGCGGTTATCTCATGTTGATTTATGGATATACACACGAGTGTTAAATGGTATAATTATAAAGTGTACTGTATATATTTTTGTTTTGCGGAAGTGACGAGAAGATATGATGCTACACCTATTCTGTTTGCATTGTATGAACACTTATTTTGAGTATTATATAATTAACCCTTGAAAATCTTATATAATTTTTATTACATTATGAAGTGCATTCTAATCATTAAAGACGAGGGAGAAATGATTATCCTATAGATTTTTTTTTAACGTACTTATTTGCAGTAATGAAAGGAAACTAGTTTCTTCTAGCTTTTCTATATACATGAGCATGACACATGACACACATTATAATAATGCATATAAACTTTAACTATCATCATAAATATAACTTCAAACTTTAGCTACTTGTGCAGCAGCAAGACTTATTGACTTTGTCGCTGAGTGTTATATGTACACTTGGCATAAAAGTGAAAAATGCAGATTCGAAATGAAGTGTGTAAAAGGTTCAGTTCATTGTCCTTCAAATCGTTAACTTTGAACTACTAAAAATGATCTTGTAAGATGAAGCTGATAATGATCACATACTGATAATGCTACAAAATCAATACAGCCGAAACAAGATCGATAATTAAAAATGAATTTGAGCCCTCAACAATTAAGAGCAATTATTAATATTGTTTTGCTTTATTGCTAAAATGTTTTACTTTTAATATAAAAGTATAAAACGAAATAACATTTTGTTTGTATGAAAATTTAAAAAATTATGTTCTAACTATTCTTTTGAATCCGAAAATACTCAACAGCCAAAACACAACAGACCATAAAAGAGAATTTGCCAAACCTGGCCAAACTAGGGCATGCGTAATGCCTACTCCCCTACTTACAACTGATCTCAATGACGATACAATTAAAGCAGATGGAAAGATATAATATGTCACCATTAAATACCCAGGATGTGATTCTAGCGGCCAAAGTGTACCTAAATGGATTCAAACAAACAAGGTTTACAAAAAATTTTAACATGTAAAAGGAAGGAAAGCGTAATGACTAATGAGTCTACCTGAACAGGTCATTCATTATTGCCGAGACTATAACTGCAAATTCACTTTTTACAAGGATTCCCATGAATATTCCTAAAACAGCATTACAAAAATTAATTAGGATTCGGTTTTGAGCAGTTTGATTCATATCATTATAGACTCTCATTCTTAATTTACCAAATTCCTGTCCACAAAGCCCAGCAACAAGACAGAGCAATACAAATAGACAGAATGATCCTTTGACTTCAAAACCAAATCCATATTGAAGCACGATGTAGCAACTAATTGATTGCAGTAGTAAAATCGGACCCATTGTCACAAATATACCTAGCATAAACTCAGAGAAGCGTAGACCTGCCAAATTGGATCGTGCAAAAGTCCCTTGCTTCAAATCTGGTAATATTAATTTGAACATTTTCCTCATTGAATCCTGTTTAAAACCATTTGAAGCGTCATATTTTAATTTGCATATTTCTCCTGTTACCTTTAATTAAAATCATTGGTGCAATCCCATATAAGATTTCAAATAAGATTCTGAAACAAGACAAAAAACACTGTAAATTAGGATTTTTTTTTCCTTTTCCTCTACAATTTAGATTAAAAAGTTATCTCTTTTACTGTGCAACAATAGCAGGCATTATGCTTTCTTGATAGGTCCCATTCATTTTCCCAAACACTGGTTCCCGGTACTACAGAAAAATAAAAATACTCTTGACTTTACACTCCCTAGATTATAGATTGATACCATAAGCTAATTATATGCTACTTCTCACATGCAATGGTATTTCATGGCCATGCTGATCAAAACCACACATTATTTCCAATTTTCTCGACAGATTCTCCAGAGCATTAAAAACTTCTCTCAAGATTAGATGATAAGCTAAGTAATCTAAACATTCATCGAAAAAATAAAATATAGTAACATATTTTTTTTCCTGTATCAAAAAAACTAATTTCCTACACTTACGAGATTTATCCAACGTAATACTGAGTTTGGACTCTTCAAACGTCTTATTATCGTTTGTAAATCTTCCCCACGTGAAACGGTTCATCAAGCTTTCCGAATAATTATGTGGGAACGTCACGTACCCAAATATGGTACCCTCTTGAAGGAGTTTGTCAGCCTCATCTTTACTCATTATGTTTATCTTCAAATGTATTTGATCATATAAGTGTTTATCTTCATAAAAAGCACTAAGCAATGCATATTTAAATCCATTTCCGCAAAATCATAACTTTTCTTACCATATTCAATTTCTCATTTTGAAATAAGTTGTTCTGTATATGGCAGCTTAATAATTTAAGATCACAGGCTGTCTTTGTAAATGAAGCGTTATGACAGGCATCTTCTTCTGGGTTCGTTGATGATGACAAAGTCTCAAAGTTGATAACCCCAACCTTCAACGAAGTAGGCTCTCTTCCAACCACGTAGAATGTCATTATGAGTTGAATGGCAGGTAAAAATAAGAGAATAAACGCAAATCTATAAAAAAAGAAACATTTTGATTGTGATATAATGACTTTTTATTGCTGTGATGATGTGGTACATGGTGTGAAAAACTACGTGCTCTTACATTGGTTGGCGTATCAAATATATCCACATGACATAAGAGAAGGATATAGTTCGCACGATAGATTTTCTTATGAAATTTCTTAGTCTTTCCCAACGACTCCCATAATAATGACAGTTGTTCTCCAGTTCTGATAAATTGTTTATTTTTCCATAATCTCGAAGATTGTTGTTGCACCCGTAAATGACCTCGTCTGGATCCTTCCCCTTAAACCCACAGAAGGAAACTTTCTCGTTCTTGCATTGTTTTGCTGGTGGAATTATAGAAGATTTTGGGCTAATTCTTCCTCTGTACTGGAACACAACATCGTTGTTGTTTATGCTAACAACAGTGGATGATATGGAATCAGAACTGGTGCCCGTTTTTCGTGACATTTCATGATCTTTCTTACAAATCTGCAAAATGGAATCTTGGAGGAGATCTGATTTGTATGTTGTGAGAATGGATTCAGGGGAATCCTCAATTAACATTCTACCGTTTCGCATGATTCCGATCTTAATGAATGAAACAAATTGGCATCCAATTAATTTATCCATCCTTTTTCTCTCGGTTCTGCCAAATTAATTCTTAATGAAGCTCATGATGAGAAGTTTGACTTGAACATATATAATTTCATACCATATTGGAAAATTTGGCTTCTTCTACATAGTGTGTAGTAATTAGGACTGTAGTCTTATGTGTGATAACAAGCTCGTGAAGATGTTCCCAAATGCTACGTAAGAAGAAAATAATTAAGCTTGGAATGGAATTTTCAAACTGTAGCAAATTGTCTTAACTTTGTTGTGTTTCTGGAAATTATATAGCTTATTTAATAAATACCGTTTTCGTAGTAGGGGATCCAACCCAACACTCTAGAAAAAATCATGACATGATGCATCAGTGTGAATCAGTTACGCCAAACTACATAGTGTAATTAGTTAAAAATTGACTACCGGCTCATCAAGGATTAAAAGTTGGGGCAGGTGAATCAATGACAATGCTAAAGATACTCTTCTTTTCTGACCGCCACTGTATTTGAGAAATCATAAATGTTTTGTGCCCAATTTCAAAATCAAGAGACGAGCTCAGAAAAATTAATGCAAAATGTAATACATAACGTAAGTACCTAAGTTCTTTGATTTGCACGAAACGCTTGGCTGACAATTCCAGCAGTTTTGCTAACGTTCTCCACCTAATGTCCACCTCTCCATCAGTTAAATCATATAACTTTCCGTAATACTTGAAACTTTCTTTTACTGTTAGATGGTCGTAAAGCGCCAATTCCTTTAAAGATAGGTTGAATTACAAGTAGCATTTGATGTGATTTATAACACAGCTTAAAAAATTAAAGGGCCTGTGTTTTACCTGAGGCATGTAACCAATTCTCCCTGCGATTTCCATATAATCTTTAGTGAATGAACCTTGACTTTGACCAAAGACTGAGATACTCCCTGAATCCCAGCCTTTTAGTCCAACAATGCATGACAAAATCGTTGTTTTCCCAGAACCACTAGAATCAGTAGGGTTGCCATTTTTCGTTTTCGTTTGCATTTCGTTTTCGTTTGCAATTCGTTTTTCGTTTTTGTTTCGACATCAAAAACGAAACGAAAAACGAAATCGTTTTGTTTCTCGTTTAAAAAACGGCCAAAAAACGCGTTTTCGTTTTCAATTTTTTTTGCTAGGAAATAGCATATTATGTTTATTAAAATTGCACTTACAATATCACTACAAGTAAAAAACAAGACTACTGATTTCCCCCCCGTTTTCTTTCATTATTAAATTACGAAATGCAGTTTCTTGACTTTAGATATTTCGTATTTGACGACTCTATATGAACTTTATAGGGCATTCCAAGTAGCAACATGATGAAGTTTTGCACACTTTGAAATGAGTATTGCATGAATTTAGGATTGAATATTAGAAAACACAAAGCTAAATAACTCAAATCTATATCTACTTATTTATAACAAGCAAATATTTGGAGCCAAAACCCTTAAAATTAGTATGAAATAGCTCAGAATTCTTAAAAATTGAAAAAAGGAAAACGAAAAAACGCGTTTTCATTTTTGTTTTCTTGTCATAAACGAAACGAAAAACAAAACGACAACGGTCCAAGAAAACAAAGAAAACGGTTTAAAAAAACGATAAACAAAAAACACGGCATCCCTAGAACCAAGAAGACTATATCTGAAAGTAAAAACAATTTATGTATCACTTTCTGATGCTGATATTGGCACTTTATTAGTTTGTCACATTTTCTTACATTGCTCCTGAAGGAACTTTCATGGAAAAGTTATTAAGGATCTGTGATGCTCCATCTTCTCCCACGGCTTTGGACAAATTATTTACTTCTACAGCGAGCTGAGACCCTTTACTGTGTCTGTACTCCATTACTGGCTGTAATGATGACAAATTGGACTTTTTATCATTGATATTAAGGCAATATAGAACGTCGGGAAGTTTCTGCTTGGTTTGCTGCTGAAGCCCCTTGGGGGACATAGATTGTGTCCCCACCATTTTGGCTAGCAAACAACAAATACTCTTCACTCACTAGAGCCAGTAAAAACTAGAAACTTTGCTTTGATGTTGTCAGATTCAAAAACAAGCTATTATTTTATGACGTATGTGTAAATTTCGGTAAACTGTTTATCACATTTTGTTGAGAAATGTCCGAAATATTTCAAAGTAAGTCGACACTGACACGCCAACAAGAAAAAGGATTGAGGCTGGTTATGGTTTGCACGCAATATATAATCATTTAGTTAACGGTACGCGTAGCACTGTGAATTAGCCCTGGCAAAGACGCGCAAATATAAGTATTCTTAAAAATTATGAGTCGGATTTTGACTTTAGAGGCAAAGCCGATGTTATCTACCTAGTGTAGCATGCAATTATTATTTATAACATGGTGCTTGTTTCAACAAAGCCTTTTTCAAGCATTTTTCATTAGCTGACTGATATATTTTCATATTTCATAACTATTATCATTGTCAGATATATGCATGTAATTATCACGTAATATCGTGGGAAATTTTGCTATTCTAAATAAAAAGGGGAGGCTGCCAGCATAAAACTTATCTGCGACCTGTGCCATATCTTAATCTATGAACTTGTACTAAGATTGATTAAATCTATCCACAAAGTGTTTGCAAACAGATGCAGTGGACAAAGGAGCTGCTAAACCACTATTCATGAGAAAATTTTGAACAATTTTTCCAAAAACTTATGACGTTCCAACGTATAGGTGTGTATTTTTGCTTTAAGCTTGATTTTATCTTTGGCAGGCACAATGAACTGATACAACTATACTAAGGGGGAGGATAGCAATTTTGCTATCAATAAAAGAAGAGAAATGAAACTTTATATAATTATTTTCTCGAACGATTATGAGTAAACCGCCCCAAACTTTTTGATGAAGTAGTTCAGTTAAGTGATGGCTTACCTTATCTCTATGCAGCATGCTTTACAACCCTTCTAAAACATAGGCCTTACTATTATTGTGAGTTTCCTTTAATGAAAGCGTAAACTTATCTGCGTTACTATTCCTATATCAAGTGTTCCATTCACGAGCTGCGCGCTGCGGTGTTTCCAATTCCTGCAAACGTGTGTATGAACAGTTCCAGACTTAGATTGTGTGAACGCAAACGATTTAATCCGTGAATATTTTTTCAGATTTTTATTTCCTATCATAAACCCACGCACAACCGCACATTTCTTCAAGTTCAAATATCTTATGATATGATCTTCAAACACTGTAAATCTGGAACTGGACATATAATGAAAACAAACTCCGCTTAATTTTATCTCAAGCGAATGCGTGTAAAGAAAGTTGCAATTATATAATACATTTAATACCTGATTGTAGATTAGAAATGAATTCAATTCATGAATCATGCAATACGGAAACGAGTTGTAGTTCGCTAGTTTTTGTAACATCATCATCATACAAAATACCTGACCACTACCAATGCTATGCAATTGAAACTAGAAACTTTTTTGACGAATTGACGAATTTTGACCTTAATAAACCCAGTTTGCAGTATCTCTTCCTTGTTATTTTCTTTGGTACTAGGATGACATGACATGAAAGAGCAAAAAAATGGAAGTTTTTCAAGCTCTCGTAATCCTGGTCTCCTCCCTTATCCACTCGTCATGAATTGAACATAAGAAATTGTAAGTCTCAGGAGTTCAGTTTTTTACTCGACATAGATTCAAAGGTTTAACATAATTAACTAACTCATCCGTCATAAGTTTTATGCTTAACTAGATGTGATACGCGGGTCAGATACAAAACATAATTTTTGAAGTGAGCTAGTCAACTCCTTAATGCATTCAAATACATATAGGTACTACTGTAAAAATCATTTCCTTTGTTGTACATCCAAAATAAGTCTTTGCTAGAATCGAAGTATATACGCATTTTTTTGTAATTCTTGCAATTACCTAAGTCAAACATTTGCAATATACGTGCCTACCTGAAGGAAATAATAATATTAGCGAGCTTTAAAATCCAAATTACTACTATAGGTTGTTACCTTCCACAACAGTTGTCGAGTTAGAACTAGAAACAAGTTTTTATAAATAACATCGTTATCATTATAGTGCCACTGACTCGTTTCATTTTGCTAAAACCTGATTTGCCTGGTTTTAACAGAAGATCTCAGTAACATAATGGTATTATTGCAAAAAAATTGACGCAGGTAAGTTTCTGTCCTTGTTTTCAGATTTGAACACCAATCTGAAAACCACATACAAAGACGTTTGAAACTTATTTAATGGGATGGATCTGATATCCTGAGACATTTGTGTTGTGGTATGGCATGGCAAGTGACCAGTAGTTCTTCGAGTTTACTAGAGCAGGTGAAAGTAAGGTACGCGATTTGATAGATTTTTAAAATGTAGCTAATTGAATGTAACTTTAAACAGAACATGATAAATAGCCAATAGCTGATATTCTTACTGTAAATCTCGTGTTTTAACAAATTATGCTCATGCAAAAGTTTTCACTCCTTGTAAGCTTGTAACAATAATCCCAATCCCAGCATTCAGTTTAGACGCATTTTTTGTTCGACACAACCACGATATAGAATCAGTCATATTATAAATCGTGACACAACTACTGGTGATGTCATTCAGTTCAGATACACAAAAATATTTCTTGCAAGTATGCAATATGCTTGAAAACTCATTTCAAAAACCGTTACGTATCTCCGACAGGGATAAAATTTCATACGCAATAGTTGGCTCATGTATTTAATAATACCACGATTTATAATATGACAGGTTGAACACTAATAATGCTAACGGGAGACCCTATGCTGAAGCCAGCTCGCGGACGTACCGCTGAATTCTGGCTAAAGATGGCAGTACTGCGCTCTTCTAGTCGGTTTGGCTA
>JAQIXX010007648.1:0-10544 GCA_034700605.1 Willowsia nigromaculata | reverse complement strand
TTTGGTTTATTGGCATATTTATACATACAATAAGCTAAATGTTGTATCGTTTCTAGAACACAACTGCAATTCGGTATTGGTGTAGTTGTTTTTTTATGACCCAGATCCATCACAACACTCTGGTAGATCGTTTCATTTCTAGATATGTCTGGAAAACCTGGCATGTAGAAAAGTTGTTCTATGGAAAAATAGTCGTATGGAAAAGTTGTCCTATGGAAATATTGTCCTATGGAAAGGATGATCGGGGAAAAGTGCGCGGGGAAACATGTGTCGTGGAAAAATAGTCACCAACCACATTCAAAGTATGTACATACGTATGTATGATATTTTTGATAAGTTTAAATCAAACCACTGCAGATAGGAGAGTGAACTAACTGATAAGCAAACTCATTTTTGCAATGGAGTGATAAGCCAGATTATCATTTCGTGAATTGTGGCAGTATTTGTGAGCTCAGTGGAGAGGACTTTCGCTGTTTTTAGTTACCTTAACGTTTGATTGCGGTTTAATTTATTGTAACTCACTCGTTGATTCCATCAAGCTTTTTTTCCAGAAAATCTTTAAGCAGAATCTTACAGTCTAGGCAAAACAACATCTGGAAACCACAATATTAGATTGAAACAAAATATTCTTTACTGTGTGGTAAGTTATCGTAACTATTAAACATTAACAACATTAACATTCCAAAAAATTATTCAGCTTTACTTATAAAAATCTAAAAATCATAAATTTTATATCGACCAAAGAAATAAACAAAACTCGTGAAGGAACCTATTGTGTATTTTCTGAGCGTTTTAATAAACTGATATTAGGTTTGTAACGGTTACCTTCAGGGTCCTACAGTTTTCACAGGTAAATATAAATCAACCATAAAACTATGAAAACAGAGGTTTAGTTGGGCAACGAAATTTTGCAGCTGATATTCCTTGATATTTCGGGTGCTCTACATATTTTTGACTGGCCATGACTTTATTTTCTAACTTACTATTAGTATTAGTTAGGAGACGGTAGAACTAGTGAATTTATGTTTAACGCATGATATCATTTGAAGTATCCACTCATCCGTTGAAATGATTCAATGCGTTAAGCATACATTCTTCAATTGAGAACAGCGAGTGCTTCACAAAGATAAGCTTGTATATTCTGATTGACGAGACAAAAATTCAAACGCTTTGTTTACTCTGCTTCATCACGTCATTCCAAAGCATTTATTAATATCATATGTGGAATGAATAAAGATTCAAAGCATTCCAACTTTTAAACAAAAAAATGTTTTTTATTAATGCAGCAATAAAAATATTTTTTAGATATTACTTCCGGATAAAAAATCGGATTCCATTTTTGGACAATATTGCTAACTACGAGTGCATCAGTGTGACACTTACTATGACGTTGATTATTGGAAATATAGTGAAGTAGAATTTGAATAAAACCGAAGAAGAAGAGTAGATACGGCCTAATTTTTACGCATTAGCTAACGTAATCAGGATTTGAATTGAATTGGTTATTTTTAGCATTGCATAAGATCTTTTTAACTAGAGTGATTTCTTCAAGAAATACGAGTAGTAACTGAGAAATATTGGTGCTAATTGAGGTGGTTGTTGATAATTATGTCTGAGTTGTCAGTAGTTGTAGTGGCATTAGCACCAGAAAAATTTAGATTTTGTTTGCATAACTGTCTCTTTGTTTATTTAGTTGGACCTGATCTACTCACAGGATTCAAAATGGATTTGTTGCAGCTTTCCCACGATATAATTGACGATAATCAATCAATCAAACCTTACAAGCAGGCTCGCCGATGGCAATAATCTTATAATATTTTTTTATATTTAAGGCCAAACTGGCCATTATGAAAATATAAATCAATTATTGCTTGGTATCATAGTCCAGAATACAAATATGTCCGGGTATTAATGTTACACTCAGAATAAAATACAATATTATTTTACAGAAGGCCATCAAGTCAAAAAAAGTGAAGAAAATAAAACCCATCCAGCCACCTGTCGTTCCGCAATGTAAGTAAATATAAGCTTAATTAATTTTCAACTATATTAGCCCTCAAACTTTTTATGGGGTTTGTTGATAGTTAATTCATAAATTTGTACACAAAAATATTGTACTCCAAAATTTAAATTCTCTGCCTTCGAGTATAGTTATTTTCAAAAGCTCGAAACCTAATAATTCATTATTTTAAAAAGGCTCTTGCATATAGGCGATGTATATTCGTAGAAGCAAATTATATTATCTCTGAAAAAGTGTTGTATAGCTTATGACAAAAAAATTGCAAGATTGTCCTTTAATTTTCAGGTACGAGGAAAGATGAACCAACTATTGAGATACTTCTTGCATCCCCTTATTTCTGGAAGGCTTTCAGAATACGCCAGTTATTCTATTCATTTCATGGATTCATTAACAGGAAGAAAATACTAAAGAACTTTAAAAAACGGTTGGATCAACGGGCACGGAGTATCCCTTTGTATCCTGATCCTCAGCTCCAAGCTCAAAAACGCAACGAAAATAAGGTTGGTTGGAAATCTATGCTACAAGACGAACACATAGAATATCTTACCACTTACGTCAAGGAAGGTTCTCCTATCCAACTGAAAACTAATGGAAACTCTATAGTGGACCTGGTTGCCATCATACGAAATAAATATGAGCACGGTAAGGAGTTCACTGAAGACCAAAAGCGAGAACTTGGCTGGTTCACAGCGGTAAAGTTGGATGGAGCAAATGTAGAGCAACTAGATAATATACTGTTTGTGGAATATTGGACAAAATACTTTCCGGAACACGCGTCATTTCTATGGGAAGAATTTAGAGAGTATGAAAGTGATTTTCCCGAGTTCTATCCCCATACTCTGAAGGATGTAACATTGGAAAATGTGTCGTTTTACACCACGATTGAAACCTTTCCTGCAAAACTGCACGAAGCCTTGGAAAAGCAACTAGACCAAGGTAAGCAATGTAACCTTTCTGACCTTGTGAGTTGTGTACTAAGAGCCTAATTTTTTCCTAAAGTCTTATTTTTTACTTGCTCATCTGGTAAATGCTCTTTACATGTGTAAAGATGTGCATGTTCTTTGTACATATTAATATTAAGTATGAATACACACAGTACAAAATATTATATACACATAATATGATAAATTGTGTAAGAGTAAATGATTTTATCAATGGAAGTGTCAAATGCTTATATATAGATGTGACCTAATTTATCAAGTTATCAAATGAGCCGGGCTTGATATAATGAAATTTGCAATCACTTCACAGTGGTCGGAAACCCAAAATCATAAAATGCATTTAAAGGCACGCATTGCCAATATGATTGTCAGATACAGTTTTTAATTCTAAATCGAATGGTACTACCCGCAATCCCTTGGGATTCTGTGTTTAGGAATTGCATTAAAATTCTTAGTTGCCCAACATAATTGTTCAAAATGGCACTTCTTGGCAATTTGATTTTCTATCCATGCTGGAATACCATTCACCTACGTTTAGTTTTAAAAATAGATTCCAGACAACATGACTCGAGTAACTAATGTATTAATAAACGTTATATAAAACATGAGTCAAATAGCTAATGGTGCATTTTGAAACTAAAGAAAAATAAGTTTTTTGTGTTTATGGTCATGAATGATATCATGTGATTGATATCTTATCTACAAAACTATACGCTATATGGACTCGCTATATAAGAGTTGGTTTTATGCTGTGATGAATTATTGCTTGCATCAATTAAAAGTGTTGCATTATGAAAATAATTCCTTAAATTCAGTTTTTGTTGTTATAAATATTCATTTATCAGTTCCCAGTGTAACTGATTTTTTTTTCATTTGGATGCATAACTTCTTTATAATTTTATGAATTTGTTAGACAGTATTGAAATCTCGCTGAAGCATGTCCCCAATAATGAATGAAGCCGACGGGCACATTTTTGAGAGTTTGCCGATTCCATTAAATATATTAGAGAATATAGTGTGAAGGTAAACCAAAAAGGTTTGATCGGATTGGTTTTGTCATTTTTAGGAAAATTGGATGCGCGATTTAGGATCGATCCCGTAGGGAAAGTTTTGGAGTTCAGGACATTACTCCCAGAATGGATTAATTTATACCTATCCGATGACGACACTGCAGAAATAGAAGTTTCCAGAAGTACATTAATTTCTCGACGTTGGAGCAAAAATGGAGACCTGGTAAGTGAACGTAGTAGTAAGGGGAATGGCCAGGCACAGAATGTTTTAGATGGGTTTCGAGGGAGCTTTATATTAACCACTAGTCTTACTAATTCAGAGAATATAGTGTTAAGGGTCATTAGCAGGATTCAAGCCTGGAATAATGAAGGGCACAAAATGGTGATCTTAACATGTGACAAAGGTATAGAAGATGAATTTGTTCAAAATTTAGTCAGGGATGTGGAAAATGGAACAGGAGTAAATATGCAGGAATGTCCAGTTCAATGGAATGAAGTTAGTCAGGCTTGTAAAACGAATATCATAGATAACGCTACTGTTGAGCTATCAGGAACTACTTTCCCTTTGACACAATTCTTACCAGCAGATGAAGCCGAAAGAGATGTGGCAATGTCAAAGCTAAATGGAAAACATTTGAACTCCTTGTTACTGACGAAAAAAGTTATTTTAATAGAGAAATTAAAGCCAGAGAGAATAACAGATGTGTATGTATCACGGTGGCTATTCAACCGAGACAAACTGAGTTCCCGTAGTGTGGTTAAAGCATCTAAAGATAACGTTATCATAATATTACATACTGATATTATCCACGATTTTCATATAAAAGAATGTAAGTTCATTGATAACGTAGATGTGTTTACTCTTTCAAAATCAAATATCGTAAAAATTCCTGGTATTTATCGCTTAACGAAAGAAATCCAAAACTTGGCACAAACATTTGAAAATTTTGCAGAGCAATGGAATGGTGATGATAAGCCTAAGAACATTCATTTTTTGCGTCAAATGTGCGACGACACATTTCAATGGCTTGATACTTTTGGAGGATTCGTAAGTGTCATAAAATTGTTGGCCAACGGTGAAAAAGAATTCTCACCATTTGAAGAAAAAGAGCTGGTGACAAAAGTTGAAAATGACGCAAAGAAAAAGCAACTAGTATGCATAGCAGATTTTCCAGGCATGGGAAAAACGCAAATGCTGATTAGATTAGCAAATGAATTGGCAAAACAAGAGAATAAAATTGTTCTTTTTTGCAATGTGAACAATTTTGTAATGAGGCTTAAGGAATATAAGAGTTTAGATGTTGCAGCACTGGTAAGCCAAATTATTAAATTGTTGACTTCAACAGTAAATATGGAGCAATCAGATCCGTTTCGGTATTTTTTGTTAGAAAAGCATATTTATGACTACGAATACATTAAGTTTGAAATCTGTCTCGACGGTTTAGATGAAGTTGGTTATGAAGACAGGGATTTAGTGTTTAAATCTCTTAAATTATTGCAAGAGAACTTAAAATCGGTTAGGACTTGGGTCACAATGCGGGACTACATGCTAAATGAAGTATGGCATAGGTTCCGTTGTTTAGGGTACAAGTTTAAATTACTTACAGAAACTGAGCAAATTTCATTCCTACTGACGCATTGGCTTACAAATTTATCAGAGGAGCAGAATATTACACTAACCATTGTTGAGGATAAGACCATAAATATAACAGGGGAATATACAGCAAAAATTAATAACATTAACAATTCAGGTAAAAATTGGCTTCAATTTTTGCTTCAAAATATTATCAATTTTCTATTGCAAAAGGGAAATGTAAGGCCTTCAGACAAAATAAATTTTGGACAAAACTTGTACCGGTTTGCAGCTCAATGTATCAGTCATTCAGTATTTAAAGAGGATGTCGAACTTGCTGGCATTCCACTTCAACTCTGGATGATTGCTGAAATTTATAAGGACAAAGTATTATCTGTCGATTTTGATAGTTTATCCAGCTCCAGCGTTAACACAACCACTTTAGTGTCCATATATGAAAGATTCATTTCGCTTCAAATAAATATATTTCTTCAAAAAAAGAGAAGTTTGTTTTTAGATAAGTCCAAAAACGAAGATATTAGGACTCTAATGAAGATTAGTATAGAAAAGTTGCATATTTTTTTCGCTATGAAGGCCTTATTTTCGGAAGAAACCGCAAAAGCATTTGAGTATGACCTAACGACAAGCCTTCATAAATACGTAACAATAAAAGTTCGTAATGAACTAGCGGAAAATGCAGGTCTTCTGCGAAGTGTAGAACCAGTCACAGTCTTTGTTCACAAAACTTTTGCTGAATACTTGATTGCAAAGTTTATATACAAAACAATTGCTATACATTTAGAAACCAACGAACCATGTTTAGATAATTTACCAACGCATTTTCAAGATCTCTTATGGAACAAAGTATTAGCCACTAACGACGGCAATTTTCAACATCCAACATTATGCAATTTCCTTTGTCAGATCATAGAAGAGAATTCAGATTCTTGTTTGAGCTTAGGCCAAGACAGTAAGCTAAAGTTGGTGAAGGAGTGTCATACCAACATGACACGTAATGACCATCAAGTACCAGGAAGTAGATTTGATTTGTGTAAAGAAAACTATGACAGCCTTTTAAAAATATTCATACTTTCCAGTCAGCATATGTTATGCGAATTTATTTTTGCACTTTCTTTGGGTTTTTATAGGGAATGTAATTTTTTCATAAAAAATTTAAATATTGGGCCAAATTGTTGGGAAAATTTGCAAAACTTCTCCGAAATAAAAAATAAAAACCGCTTCGGGATATTTCATTATGTAGTTTCCCGTGTACTAGGTACATGTTCCTCAAAATCAAGGGTTCGCCTTAGTAAAGAGAGTACCACAATGAGGCACATGCTAAAGGAAATTGTTGAAACTTTCGAACAGAATAGAAACTGTAAAGCTTTATTGTTGCCCGAGCTAGAGAAGAAAAATTGTCACGGACAAACACCCTTTCTTTACGTAGTTGCGCAAGCTAAAGTAGGTACACATAATTACAAGTTAAAAAAATTTCATCGCAACTTTAATGTAAAGCAAAAAGGAAACGAATACATTCCTGTTTTGAATGATTTAATTAATTATGGTGCAAACATGAATGCTGTAGATATAAATGGTAGAACCGCAATGCATTTTGCGTTACAAAACCAGAATTATTTTGTTGTAGAATTTCTACTTCTGAAACGACCTTCCTTTTTACTAGCAGTGGATTACAATGGGCGCCGGGCTTTTGAAATTGATAAATCTGATAAATTGTATAAGTTTTTAACTGACAAGTGTTTTGCTGATGATAAAAATTCTTCATTGAGTATGGTTAAAAGCATCCTAAAAGAAAGAAAGGGGAAAGAAATACAGAATAATACGACATAAATATCGTTATTCCTAATGGATATAATTGGAAAAATGAACTGCTAGAAACGCCAACTTTCATTAGAGCTGCATGTAACAACATTGAATAGGAATTAAGAGTTTGGGCTATATGAGACACACATCATTCCTCCTAAATGCATTTGTACGAACTGAAATCTTCACATGTCTAAAAATGTTTGGGCGTTTTTCATTCATCAAACTACAATGTTAGCTTTGTGTTTTCTTGTCCAATCATAAGATCAGTAGCGTTACCGAACCATTTCATTTACTTATGTACTTGTATTATGTAATTCAGTGGATGCTTCACAATTAGAACACTTTACCGTAATGTGATAAATTAAAATTATGACCATAAATAACTAATGACGTCACAATGAAAACATCGGACACAAAATTTAATTTACCGTAAAATTTCAAATAGACGCCCTCCCCTTCATACGCGACCCTGTAATTGAGGCCCCGGCGTCTATCAGCAAACAAGTCGATGGATTACTATAGGTGCCTCCCCTCCCATTAACCGCTTTCTCAGTTTGCCTTTCTTAAATCACCGCATGTTCAACAGTTCATCACTCAATCTGTTGGTATATATTCAATCAAATGCAATATTTGGTCTCTTTTGCATTCGGTGAGTTTTTTAACGTATTAAGTGTATATTAATGCCTAATAATCGTATTTTTCTTAAATCAATGCATTACGGTGAATATATCATGCCCATAAAACTTTGGAACAAAAGTCAACGGAGTAATTTAGTCGCCTCCATCTCCGTCTCCCATAATAAACGCCCCGGCGTTTATGGACAAAAAAATCGTAGGCGTAATAAGCTCCCCGACTTTGAGATTTTCTGATAATTGAACCCTAACTGTCGACACATTCCAAAAATTATGATTTAAAAATTTGCATTTTGTATAATCCAAGCCTTGATTTTTTAAAGAAAATTGATAATTTGAAGCAGCGATAAACCGAGTTTCCTCTACATAGTCAAACCGGTATTTAGAGCCTTAGTTTACGAGGTTTTAAACACAAAAATACTAAATATTCAATATGCTAATAATAATCGATGACAATAAAACTCATAAAAAGTAGGGATGTTACTGGCTCAAATAATTTTGTTGCTTCTTTACGATTTTAGTGACAAGGACATTAAATATTATAATGGAGTTCATAAAGGATAAGTTGTAATTGAATTCACGTTTTGTAAATATAATAGGATTAAAAGATTAAACCTTTAAGTAGCTTAAGAAATATTTTTGTTTCAAAAAATAATATTCTATAATATAGACTGTATTTTAAGTTGAAATAAAATATGCACACATTAATGCTGTAATTTAAACCAATTTAAATATAATGATAAGCGTATAAGCTTTAATGAAGTTATGTTGTTTATTTTGTAAGTTAATGGAAGCTTTTTGATAGAATGGGAATGGAAATATTAAACTTTTAAACTGTAAGGAGTATTGTGCTTAAATAAAAAATATTGTAGTGCAACATCATCTACATAGAAGTATTGTAGTTTAAACAAATGCGATATAAAATTAGGTTTACGAGGAACATCAATGAGCAATATATAACTTTACCTTATTTTGAAAATACAAATGTTGATGTATGTTTTTTTAGAAGTACGTATATCACGAGATGTGTACGAGGAGCTTATCATGTCTTAAGATAACTGTATAAGTTCATATCTCAGGTTTATTGGAATGAGCAATTACGTATTACTACTTGTAAGCATGGTTTGGAATGAATTTGGTAGTCGACACATAACAGATTTAGATTTTAGCAAGTTTAATTATTTGTCTTTTAACGGGTTAGAACCTAAAGTAGCTAAAGAAATAGCTTAAAGCTTTTCTAGTTTGCCACAGTAGTAACTTTTAAGGTTGAAATTAAAGGACTTTGCAAGTTTTTAATAGAAGATTAAGGCTTGTGTTCGGGTTGAAGCCTCAAATGAGAAGACATTTTTTTGCATTGTAATGTATGTCATTGAAATAAGTAGTTAGGAACAGATAATTCATAATATTCTTCTGTAAATGTACTTTAATTGAAGCCTCATAAGTTCCTTTAAACTAGCTGTATGTCTTAATGGAGTTAACTCCTCTAAAAGATTGAGCACTTCACATGGCATTAAAATTGCAGCCTTTCACCGTTTCTTATAAATTTAAGTTGCAGATCATGAATATTAAAATGTGTACATTTCTAGAATACAGTGTCATATTTTTAAGCTTACAAGCTTGTATTTACGTAAGCTTACGTAAAGTGTATTTGTAAATATAATGTAATGTTCTATTTGCATAAGAAAATCAAATGACAATAAAGAAGTTACATTTTTAAATTAAGACAGTAATATCGAGCAAGAAAAGGTGTAGATTCATTCATGATTTAGAAGGAAGGTCCCCTTATCACTTGTTAATGTTTTGATGCCTATCAAGTGCATGATTATTCTGTGGCTTAATCCTTATGAATTATGCCAGCAAGATTACCTGATAAAGAGTATTTCATTTTGTGACTTCACATGTATGTAGTCGGCTTGTAAAAGTTCTCATTTATGCCCAAGTTTATTATGATTATTCAATCACACTGAAAGGAAAATACATAATGCGTAATATTATTGCATTATTCTTTGTTCTACGAACGTAATTAACTTTAACTTCATAAACCGTCATGCATGACAAATTCTGGTTAATGGAGATAACTACGCCATATTCAATCAATAAACTTTAATTGTGTATTATATTTATTCATGCAAATATCTATCCAGTGATACACAATTGATACACCTTAAGCAAATATTTGGTGAAACATACATGTCATTAGATAAGTTTTGGCACTGATTTTTCACCAATAACCACTGTGTCAATTTTTTAAAGATTTTATTTCATGCCAATAAAGCTGTGAACTATATGTAAATAATTCTGGCAAGGAGCATACATAGAATCCAGTGTCGCAAAACCGTTCCTTTTCTATGGTGGATTTTGGAAATTCTCACTTCGCCCCACTGACACCGCGCGAGAGCTTCTATGCAACGTGGAAAACTCCATTCCTTCGTGCATCGTAGAAAACTCCATTCCTTCGTGCATCGTAGAAAACTCCATTCCTTCGTGCATCGTAGAAAACTCCATTCCTTCGTGCATCGTAGAAAACTCCATTCCTTCGTGCAT